>WBMY01005993.1:11365-129389 GCA_013397315.1 Donacobius atricapilla | reverse complement strand
TTTTTTTTTGTGGGTTAATCATGTATCGGTTTCTGTGAAAACTCAAGACATCTGCCTTTTAAAACACCGTATGGATATCACCGGATATTTTCAGGCAGTGCATATCTGAGACACTATGGCACTCGCCAAGAGATTAGCAGCACTTGGCCTTGTGCCTCTGGGCTTGTGCCTAATAATACATCGCAGGAGCACTGCATTAACTGTCAATAAATGTTTGCCATCACTTCGGGCTTAAGTACAGAGTGGCTTTGAAACAGCACAGAAAGAAAAGTTTCAGCTCAGTTTTTAAGTGTGATACAGCCCTTTGTATGACTATCTCTCATGGTGCCTGGATCTATTGTCAGGGTCATAATATAGCCCATTAATATAGTCCAGCTTTTTTATGTGGCTTTGGTTTTGAAGACCTAAAATGTGTGAGTTTATTTCTTTAATTTCCCCATAGTAACTCTGTGTTGATAAAACGGATGAGAATTTCATTAGAATTGCATTTCTTTGCTGAACTTAGGCAGGACTGTGATGGTCTTCGGATGCTTCTCGTATTTCACTTTCCTTTGTCATTGTGTTTGATTCAGGAGAAATCCTTTTAAAGGCCTGACTATGATTTCAGGACACTGTCAGCAGAAATTACCCCCAGGTAATCAGATTGTGCCTTGCACTGAACCCAGCACTGTCTGCAGTCAGACAGGATCGGTAATCAAGCCAGTGTTGGATGGATTTTCAGACACTGTGGAAAAACTTGGACTTCTCCAGCACGAGATCAGTCTAATTGGAAAAGCCAGAGCCAGAAAAGCTGATGGGAACTAACAATGCTGTAGCTGTCCTTGTGCTCATATTGTGCACTGGTACTCTTGGTACTGGGGAGTACCCAGGTGGGGAATTACTCCAGAGTATTGTCTTCTGAATGCTCAGCATAGCTTTTAGCTTGTGAACTTGCATGCACACAGCTATTTGATTGCTTGTTTTGAGCAACTGGGGGAAAGACTGAGATGGATTTGATCCCTGTGTCCTCAGATTGTCTGCAGGAAAGAAAAAGAGGCAATATTTTAAGACTGAATGAATGATAAATATTCAATTTAAATGATATTAAGGGAAGAAACAGGGAACTGGAGATAGTGGAAACTCCTAATTTTTTAAATGTCTGAGTGATTGAGGAGCCTTTCTCTTGTTTTAAAAATTACATGGGCAGTCAAGGACCAGTGTGTTAAACCTATGATACACATGGGTTTCAGTAGAAAGTTCAAAAACTTTCAAATGCATGTAGGTGATAAGGATTGAAATTATTTCTTTTCAAAGGTTTTGCAGCTCTACTAAAAAAATTAAACAACCTATCAGCTCTGATGCAGTACCTCTTTAAATACTGTGTGCCTTGAATTGCATGGAGTAACTTACTTGCTCGGTTAAGACATCAGTTTTGAGTTACCCAACTTGCGTGTTTCCCTACTCAGATGAATGTCTTCATCAGATTATAAAAGGTGTCTTAATCAGTCAAGGGACCTTAATGGTTTGTTTGCATCAGGAATTTTTAAGAACCAATTAATTAAACCTGACAACTTTAAGTTACTTGGTACTGCTTCCCTGGTATACGCTGCCTCTGCACCACATGCATGTTCCATTTCAAGAGGCAGTTTAGCCCCATGGAAGGTCAGGTTCTGTTGCTTCTGTTCCTCTCGTATAGTGTTTTGCCTGTGAGAGCTTTTTCTTTGTTCCTCACTTAGTTTTGCTCTTCACTGGACTAAGATACAAATGCAAATTAAGATTCTGTGCATTGTGGTTAAACGGTGAGCAGCTGAGTGAAAAAAAAATGTTTGTGAAGGCTCTGGTGCTGGTCATAGTGCCTGATGAAAGACCAGTGGCTTTTCCCTGGCTTCCCAGGAGAGAGGATGGACACTCCTTATGTTTTTTAAGATGAGAGAGAGACTTAGAGTCACTCTGCTTTCTTATTAATTGTCCTTCCACCCTTGCCAACTCAAAAATCATCTGCGATGGTTTACTGAATGCTGATGTGCTTTGTATCTTCAAACTTTCAGTGCTTTCACTAACCTTAGATGCATGAAAAGCAATTTCTGGAGCATTTTTCTTCTTATTAAATATTTAAAATCTCTTTGTTTTTTCACCCTGGAATTAAGAAGTATGCAATCTCCCAGCTTCTTAACATGAACTGGCATCTCTGATAACTGTTCAGGTTCTACCAACAAATTTGCCACTTCACAACCATTTGGTAATAAAATTTAAATCTTTAAAGCAAGCCAGAGGTTTGTGGTATTTTTTCCAAGTGACAAAAAGCTAAAGGAGGAATTTCAATTACTGTAATTGAATTAAGCCACTCTAGTCTATTCCTATTCCTGCACAGAAAAGGTCCCAAATGATTTCTTTCTTCTCTCTTTCAGGGTTCTAAATAACTACTTTAAAAAAAAGGACAATTAAGACTGTAAACTGTGATGCCAGCTATTGGTCAAAATAAATGTAAAACCACTATGTTTGCAGAATATCTGCACAAACAATGATTCTCCATGCTCTGTGCTTGGTTAACCACTGTCTTTCTGAGCTCTCAGCAGAATTTGTGATGCGTGTTGAAAACAAGAGATCCAGCTAAAGTGTGTTAAATTAGAGTTCTGCACAAGTTGCAGGAGGTAAATCACTGTTTGACAAATGGAAAGGATATGAGTATTTAAAAGAAAAAATGTACTCAAGGTTCTAGGAATATTAAAGCAACCGAGATGAAACAAAAATAATACATTAAAAATGTATCCTTTCAGTGTTGTTTCAAGAAAAAGAATTATATATGTTGGTGTTTATGGAGATGATTCTCATCTTCTTATTCAGAGCTTTGTGTTTCTCGAAGATACAAATAATATTTAGACTGAGATGGTACCCACAAGAAGCACTTTGTAAATATTAATGTTGTGGGGGATTTTTGGCAATTGACCTAGAGCTGTTTGTCTCAGCTATCTATAAATGGTTTTGTGAACAAAATAAATAGACTGATACCAGCTGGGCAGACAGTAATGGGTGAGATCCATCTTTGTCTGTGTGCAGAGTAGTGCCAGGATGCCTCCTGCTCACCGTTCGTGAGTGGGAGCAGTTGGGGCCATGCTGGTGATGCCCTTCTCTGCCTGAACTCCATTGTTCCTTAGGGGGAAAATGAGGTGCTGACACACAGCAGGGTCATAGAATCACTTAGGTTGCAAAAGACCTTTTAGATCGTGAAATCTGACTGTTAACACTACCAAGCCCACTACTACACTGGCTTTGTTTGGTACACCTGGGATTTGAGTATGGTCCTCAGGAAACTTTGGAGAGGATTTACAAACATGTTTGTTTGTTTATTATATATCCTGCCATCTTGCAATGTTTGTTGGGGTTTCTTTTAACGTTTCTAGTCAGACACATTCTTGGGATGGACTGACAATGAGGTTTCCTGTATGTACTGTGAAGCAGTTGTGTGTTGGCTGTGAACCAGATTTCTCACATCTTTTTGTGCACATTTGCCCCACTGTCTGAGTTACAAGACATCTGTGAGTTTAAAATGTTTAAGGAGAAACTGGACAGATTAAGGAAGAAGGAGGAGAAGTAAACCAGATTTAGGATAAACCATCCCCCAGGGATTTGGCACAGCTGTGAGAATATTTTTTTTTGTGCCTAGCCCTGTATCCCTGAAAACTATACCTAACTTTTTTAAGTCTAGCATATTTCTGAGACTTTGGGATTTTGTCTGTCCAGGGTGTTGAACAGAACTGGATCCTGAAATGGAAGCTCATTTCCGCTCATTTTTTAATTTCTCAAGTTAGAACTGCACCTACACTACTGCTTTTAAATGTTTGGCACATCAAACCAGCTTTGAATCAAGGAAAATACTGCTTGGGATACCCATTTGTCTGAAAACAGGTATCTTCTGGTGCAGATGTGCTTATTGTGGTGACTTCAAGGGTGTAAACATTTGCATCCTTACAGAGCCTCTTGCTTTTGCCTTCTCCTCCCCCTTGGTCCCTCCCTTGCTATGGTAGTACATGGATTGTGAGCCCTGCTTTCTGTGCTGTGTACCATTTCTGGTTCAGGTGGCTTTGGCATTATTGGGCTGTGACTGGCCTGAGCTGGAAGGAGTTCATTCACAGCTGAACTCTGTATTTGTTTACTGCTGAAGCAACACTGAACTCCATGAGCAATAGTACAAGAACACCACATTCAGAGTCAACAATGATGGGAATGTGCTGATTGAACCACACAAGTGATGTAGATTAATGAAGGGACCAATATGTGATTGCTGTTAATGGGTCTAGGTCATGTTGTTTGTACGAGTGCTGTAAGGCAGTGTCAGCCAGGAACCTGTCCCGCTGTCTGAAGGTGGTTATCATAATGATGGACAGGTTTTTGCAGTGTGTAGAAAAACATCTCTAGGGTTTTGTTTGGTGTTTGACTCTGGGTTTTTTTTTTTTTTGGGGGGGGGAGCAGTTCATATGTTTCTAAGAATAAGAATATCCTGCTTTGGAAATGAAGTGGAAACAATTGCTAGAGAAAGTGCATTGCCAACACTCTGAATCATTGAATGTTCTAAGTAATAGGATGAAGGATAGCCTGAGCTTGAGGGAAGATGAGGGGTTTTTAAACTTCTCAGAGTGAAGTGTGAGAATCCCAGGTACTCCATGCTGAACAGATTGTAACAAACGTGAGGAAAAATAGTTGTTTTCCTACAGATTATCAGTGCAATTTTTTTCAGCTGATAAAGCCAGGAAGCTAGAGCCTCTGTGGAGACTCTGCAATCACAATATAAATTAATTCAACAAAACTCTGAGTGAAACTCAAGCCTCTTTAGAGCTTTTCAAACATTATCCCAAGGCTAAAGCCTATATGGGTTAGAATTCTACTTTATTCTGACCTGTCAGGATGAAATTTTTACTTGGTTCTCACAAACTAATTCTCTTCCCTCACAAGCTACCTTTGATAATGTTCCAAAGTTAAGGAAGAAATACTTGAAACAGCAGATATTTCCCAGGACATGGAGCACATCTCATAAATTTTACTTTCTAATTCTGACATCAGAAATTATTGCTTTTGGAGATCACTGCAATGTGCTTCTAGTTAATAAAGATTATGGTAGACCATCAAGATGGATTCTTGCAGTGAAATTGCAGTTATACTTTAATGGCAGAGACCTGCTATGTGTCTCCATGGACAGTCTAGTACCCCTTTGTTACCATTACTGGACCTTTTGCCATTTTTTCACTCTTCAAGATCTTGTTCTTCTGTTGAGCTGTTAAATTTGATTACAATAATGCACGCTGATGTACACTAATGCATGCTGATCGCAATAATGCATGTTGACATATTTCTGAACTTACCTCTGAGCTCAGAATAATGACCAGCCTCACCTGCCAGGCTTAAGCAATCAGTGAAGCCACAAGAGGCTTGTCTGTGGTTTCTATTCATGTGCATGACTATGCTAACTTTGAATGGTATCATTTATATGATGGCTTTCATTGTACAGGAGCACACAGTAAAATTGTGACCCTGTTACATTTAATCAGACACAGTTTCTGTGGCAGTACTCAAATGAATATGTTCAGTCTAAGCTCCCAGCTAAGTTATAGGGTTTTTTTCTGGTTTGCATTTGGTTGAACTTATGTTCATTGTTTAAGGGAAAGTCTTATCAATTCCTTAAGAAAGTCTCCTCTATTCAGCCTACAAGAAGGCAGGAACAACTCTAGTCACACCAGTTCCGGTTCAGATAAGGTTGATTTGTTTTAAGTTCTGTACCTAGCATATTTTTATTGCTGTGTTTCTGTCTATTGTGTTTTTCAAGGTCATTTATTCAGATTTTGAGGAGTAGTTTTTAATATTATTATATACTGTAAAGTCATCAAAGGTGTTTCAGGAAGGACTTTTCTGAGTATGACTTTGAAGCCTACAAAAACCTTTGCAAATATATATGGATTAAGGAAGCTGATCAGGGTTACATATGAAAGAGAGAGAAAAAAAAATTGAAAAGTCCTTTCATGACAAGTTTAAGTAGTGTAGAAAGAGGTATAAGGCTCCATTTCATATCTATGGATTTAGAAACAAAAGGTTGAGTCCTGTGAGGCTGTGAAATAGATAGCATACACAGCCTTTTCTTTATCCACCAGAACCAGAAGCAGCATACTCTCCGGGCTTTAGAGAGTCCCAGCATTTTGTGATTGTAGACTGCAAATATCCTCTTTTGCGTGTACATTATTCAATGTAAATGTTGCTAAAATATTTCTCCGTTTAATACTGCATTTAGTGTTTCCCTAAAAGCCTGATTTTGAGCTCAGCCTCTCGTGGTGGTTGTATGAGGCTTCTCACTATGAAGGCTTCCTCTGGCAGCAGAGGGACAGGAATTTGTTCTGCAGACTGCTGTTCAGGGCTCTTAATTGGGAGCAATTCCTAGCTGCGTGGTAGGGAAATGTTCTTCTTGGCATGCTGAGGTAAATCAAACGAACCTGTCCAGACCTACCTTTGTCTAAATGAAAGCATGTCTCAGTCCTAGGTGTTGGTACTTGTATTTCTTTGTACTTGTACAGTGGCCTAGAGTTAAAACCCTCAGAGTTATGGATGAGTAATATCAAATCACCCTTGGACTAAGCAAGAGTAAAACTTCTGGTTTTATTTCTTTTCTAGCTTTAAAATAAAAAAAAAGTGGGAAGAGCTTACAATCAATGTCTAATCCTGACAGACTTCACCCTTAGAATCATAGAATATCTTGAGTTGGAAGGAATCCACAAGGACCACTGAGTCCACAGAAATTATTTCTTCTATGGCTTCTCAATTTCCACTGCAATCTGATGGTGTTCTTGCCTAATTATTTATCAATTAAAATAGGTGATTCTCACTTGGCTTTCTTCTTCCACTCTGAGTTCCAAGATGATGGTTCCCCGCTTGGGTCAAGTGAGAGCAGTCTCAGGACTGCCCAGCTTGGTCTGTCTGTAGACGCATGATCAAGGCTGCACTTTCCATCTGGATGTCACTTTGGCAAGCTCTGCTTTTCTCTTGCAGGAAGAGAATCAGCAAAAATACCTTCAAAACATGCACTAACTTGGACTTGGCACAGCAATACTGTGTTTTCTGTAGGTGAAAATTTTAACTGAGCAATTGCAATCAAGGATTGGCCACTTCTCTGCACTGTCCCAGTGGCATTGGATAATAGAATAGCATGAGCTGGAAGGGACCCTTCATGAGTAATTCACACAAGTGAACTACTGAGTACATCAGTGTCCTGAAGCTGATGGCCTCACAAAAAGTTTCAAAGAGTGAGATCCTTACAGAACATTGAAAAGCCTTTTATTTATCAAATCTCATACATTCTCTTTTATTTGTCAAATCTCATTCATTCTAATGACTAGTTCATGGTTCCTGTGCTTTGTCATGTTAATAAGCACAGTGAATCATTTTTAATAACCATTGCTTTTCTCTGTAAGCTCTGATAACATCTGTGGGAGACTGTGACAAATAATACCTGTTCAAATGCTGCACATGTAGATATGCATGCTTTTTTGTTTCACATCAAACATGGCTCCTTGTTCAACAACCTATTACAATTCTAAATACTGGAATCTTTCTTTCTTTCTTTCTTTCTTTCTTTCTTTCTTTCTTTCTTTCTTTCTTTCTTTTCTTTCTTTCTTTCTTTCTTTCTCCTTCCTTCCTTTCTTTCTTTCTTTCTTTCTTTCTTTCTTTCTTTCTTTCTTTCTTTCTTTCTTTCTTTCTTTCTTTCTTTCTTTCTTTCTTTCTTTCTTTCTTTCTTCCTCAAATGAAGGGAATCACCTTTAGTTTAAGTGAGAAAAGACTGCTGAATGATCCAAAACTCATACTTTGATACTTTTTAATAAACTGGATTAATTGAGCTTCTTATCAAAAAGTGTTATGAGGGGGGCACATCACTCTCTGCCTGCATCAGCATGAAGAACCAAAGTCAGATGAGGATTTGTCATGTACAGTAGCAGCCACCTGATTCTTCTCTAAAGCCTCTGGAGTCAGCACTTCTCTGGGCTCTTCTTGCTTCCTTCTTGGTCAAGAAGATTTTTCAAGCACATTCGGATGATCCAAGTTTGGTGACGTGATTCCTTCCCCACCTTTTTGTTTCCTTGGCATCCTTTATACTACTCTTGGCATTCTCAAAAGTGGACCATTATTAAAGAGAAAAGGTAATTGTACCACCAAAAGATCCTACTCTACAATTTTTTAGTTATTCCATGCATCACTGGAGATTTCCGGGGAAAATCTTGAAGCAAAAAACACAGCTGAAATTAAATTCAATAGCATAAGAAAGGTATAAAACAAATTAGACCCTTTGTTTTCAGAATGTAAATGAAAATGTAGAACTGGGGTTTAGGGGCAAACTGCATGTGCAGTATGAGGTTCTTTGAACCTTCCAAGGAAGTGTTCTATTAACTACTGATTTTTCACCCTATTTCCACCTATGAAAGCTAATAGGCATGGTCCAACTTTGAGCCATCCATTGCTGGAATTTCAGCTGGCCATTGAATGTATTCAGGTAGTCAGAATATAATGATCCACTTTCACATAAAATAGTGTAAAATTATCATGAACTTCTGTTTTGACCTAAAATAGTACTAGGTCAAAGAGTAACAGTGTTCAGGCCATTTATCTGTACAGTTTGCATTATTTTCTGTCCTCTGTAGTAACAAGCAAGAGTTTTTCTCCATTCATTTTGGGCATTCACCTTCCCATTCACAGAGATAACAGGTGTCACCTAAAGTGGTTTCAGAGTCACCAGCTGCCCCATATTCATGGGGCTGTCTCTGAATAAAGTTGTGGGTCCTTACCAGCTAGGCTCAACAATGCCCAACTTCAGGTTTCTGAACGAAATCCTCAGCCCCATGTAGGGGCTGGATGAAAGAAAAAGGCAAGAGGGAACATGACATTGTGCCCTACATTTGTGGAGGCACTGAGCTTGTGTCTCATACAGTGATAGCAAGAATGGAAGATAATGAGTGTGATAAAGATAAGAGTGTCCCTCTGCCTTTTCCATAATTTCATCCGAGCCAACTGGTAAATGTTGGAGCGCCAGGAAACAACATGTGGGTTTCCAGGGATCCAGTGATGGATTTTAGCACATTTTTGTGTTGCTTATTTATGTTACATTTTTGCTGCACCAGCGGGTTCTCAACAGCCCAGGAATAAGTATATTAGTATAGTTATGATTAGAGCTTTGTAGTTCTGTAAAGGCAGTCTCATTGATCAGGTTTTATTTCCCACCCACATTCCATCCTTTGGTTTTTATTAATTTATTGGGTGGACTGGCAGGCATCAGTGTGAGAGGCAAGGCCTTTGCAACTTTACAGAGGCAAAAGGTGTGGAAAGTAATGCCAAAGTCTCTTTGGAGAGGATGACAAGGCAGGCAGCCAGGGGGTTAGGGATGCCTGCTATGAGCTGGCATGCAGGATGTAGATGGAGAGAAGGGTTAGGTGAGACTACAGGAGGGAGCTTAATTTCAAATCTTTTTTTCAAATCTTTGTGAGCCCGGGAAGGCTGGAAATGGTTGTGTGCATGCATGGCTGTAAGAGCTCCATTATTGCATAGCTATCAGACAGTTCTGACTCCTGATGGGCACTGGTGTCACAGAACTCTTCAAGGAGTCTGTCTCTTTTTGTACAGAAGGTGCTGCTCAGCCCCAATGACACGTAGTGAGGCTTTTGTTCTTTTTAACATGTTGCAGAGATAGATTTAGGCTGGGCCTAGCAGAACTCTTCTCCCATTGCCCATCTCCCTGCCCCCTTGATGCAGTGCAAGGGAATCAGAACAACATTGTGACTTCCCTCCACCTCCTCAACCCTGTGTGCTCCTCACAAGAAACCAGAAACAGTGTCACACGCAGAGCTGAAGTCTGTCACCTCCCTCCAGCAATGCTCCGTGTCTGTGACTCAGGCTGCCATGGACCCTCAAAGGATCATGTGTCCCGATGGCATCACCTGGTGCAATGTGTGTGGAAAAGAAGCACCTGCTCCTTTGAAGGGGGCCTAAGGCACCACAAACGTATTTCAGTGCCCTGGGGTGGGGCAAGAAGACATGAGCCTGCAACTAACTAAAGTGCACACCATTTTGGGGAAGGCTGGGCCTGGACTGAAGTACACAGAGCTGGTTTCCTCCAGAGAGGATGCGAGTGAGGGAGGGATAGGCAGCAGCATATGGCAGTTCAGCTCTGAAAAGGCGCCGTGGAAAATGGTAGCTCCTTATTTAGCAGAGCAGCTTCCTCTCTGGGTGCCCTGACTGGATTTTGTAGAAGACCTAATTCCTTCCTTGATAACTGAATGGATTTGGTCTGGAAATAGAGAATCTCATGGTGCCTCTAACTGAAGATTTTTTTCTGAAGTGGAAAGGCACTATCAACTTCAAGGCAAATAACATATGTTTGAGAAGAATTTTAGGAGGCAGCATATCAAGATTTTAGGCCAAACCCTGAGAAAACATTTGGAAAGCATTTCAGAAGTAAGTAAATGCAAAAGATAGAATCATGGAGGGGAAAAAAATGTCCATTTACTGTCATCTGCTCTTGAGCTGGACAAAATCAAAGGAAAATCTTTGCTTAATCATGGATGTGTCTTGGAAACACCTGCATGCTGATGCTTCAAATAACCTCCTTCCTCCTGCTCTGAATGTTCTGGAATGGGAAACACAGGTGGGATGAAACTGAGGCTTAGGAAAAAGAGAAACTGCGTTTTTTCTGGCAAGTTGCACATTTTATTGTCATTGGAAGCTATCTTAAGGTCCATCTCATGCTCTGTGAGTCACCTAGAAGAAGTCATGGAGCACTACCAGGAGCTGGCAAGCAACTGATAGTAAGTCACTGACTTAACTAGAGTGATATAGTTGGAATAGACCCAGAAGGCCAGATATGGCAAAAAATAGCTTTGTGTAATTGACAGATTTTGTTTTCCTGGGCACTTTTATGGCCACACACAGTTATTTTTCATGTTCCAAGTCAGCATAAGAAGTATTACTTTTCAAAGCAAAAATTAGGGCAGGAGGCATGCAGAGTATTTCTGTGAATTTAGACTTTGCAGCATGTTGCTAGTCTAGTATAAAATTTGCTGGCCTCACCCTCCAGAAGGAAAAAAACAAAGAGATGCTGAAATAATCTATATACATTTGCCTTAGGCGAAGGCGTCAGGTAATGTAATTTCACTAAGAGTAGTTGAAAAAGGGGTGAGGAGAGGAACTGTTCAGGAAATGGAAAGTATGGAAAGCATTTTTCTAGGGAAAGAATGCACAGAATGCACATTCTGGCTTTAGGGTTTGTACAGTGCACCCAAATTCTCCTTCTAGGCATTGAATGACAGATGAAGTAAAACTGGGCAAGGCTAACTAGAGAGGTGTGCTCAAAATTTGTAGTTATCTCTTGTCAGGGTGAACCTTATGTCCTCTTGCATTAGTATTGAATTTCAGCAGACCAAATTTTGAAAGGTTTGAGAACTGCTGAGGATAATGAAATGAGATAAATCTGTGGAGGGAAAAGAAGTTGAGGGATCATAAAAAGCACTGACAGTTGATTTAGTAAACTGGAAGCCTAAGGGATCCACGTGATACCGAGCAGAAGAAATGAGTCTAATCTAAAGAAAGGAAGTTTGATCCCAGTCCTTGTCCTAGAAGGTAAACAATTGCATAAGAAAGGTGCAAATGGAAGGTTAAATGCAACTACTGCAGATAGTCATCAGAAGTTTCAAGCAGTGAAATATTAAGAATGAAACAGAAAGGATTGAGAGATTTATGATAGCCTTTATTGGAACATAAAACAAGTCATTGGAAAAGGAGTTAAGAAGAATAGATACATGTCAGCAAAACAGAGTGACTCTGAAATAAATTATGAATGTACCAATTACACAAGTTTGCCTGTTCTGTTTGTGGAAGCACATTCTGCATTTTATAATAACCTCTGACCAGATTTATTTTCAATGGATCAAATGTGATTCTTTCCATGAAGGAGCTGAAAATGTATAAAGGGATAGCAATAATTTACACTGTTGCAACTTAGAATGTGTTTCTTAATATGCAATATCCTCCAGATTAAATAGCCAAATCTTCATTTGGCTTCTGGATTGTTTGTTTACGGTTATTCAGGTATGAAAAATCTACATTTGACCATGTACAGATGCATTTGAAAAGGCATTTGAATTGCTGCACAGTTAATTCGCTGATACAGTTATGTGGACATATTTTGTATGTACAAATAAGGAGGTGGTGAAAATCTAACCTTAAACATAATTTATTTTTGCCACTGTTTTGATAATTTAAAGAGCTTTTAGTCACTGCTTATTGAAAGTATCAGGAAGGTTTCCTTTGTTGCCCTGTGCTGTATTGGTTACTCACCAGCCCTGTTGGGCTGGCACACACAGCAGTGAACGAGGAAGGAGAGCAGGTGACACCAGTTCACAGACCCAGACATGAAAAGTCAGGGTCAATCTCAGCTTCTGAGCCAAGCACCAAAGAAAGCCTTCCAGATAGGAAGATTATTAAAGTATTGTTTCAAAAATCAATTTCAAGGCCTGTGTGGATGAGATCACAATAGCTTTGAAAGTAGGGCCTAGGTAGATAAATTGCAAGTTATTGTTTCCTAAATGCAGCTTCAGTAATCCGTACTCAGTCAACTTTTGACTTTATGGCTTAGATTTGATGGCTAAAATTGGGGTGAAGTTTTGCAGTAGATAACAATATCAGATCAATTCTTTAGCATATATGACAATGACTGCTGATTTATATAAGCTATTTCACATAATGTAATTATGCAGGTGTCTGCAGAAAGAAAAATGGACCTGGTAATGAGGAGCTGGAACTGATGTACAGTGGGTTGATACTGCAAGACATTTATTTGAGGTGAAAAGGTCCTTAAGAAGAGGAAAAGTATGTTGCTCTAGCAAAGAATAGATTGGAGAGGAGCTGAAAAGGAGGAGAGATCTGCCAGATTATGGGAAGTAAGGAAAGATACCACAAGTGACTACTTTGCCTTTTCAGTATTAGGAAAGCAGCAGAAACTAGGCTAATGGATAAAGGTGTTTTATTCATGCTTTTGAAAAAAATTGAGCTCAAGATTGATTGAGGGGATCACTCACCAAAAAGTGGCATGGACCTAAGAGCAGATGTCCATAAGGAAGGTGCCCAGCAACAACTATGGCACTTTCAGGAAAATTTGGAATGAATATGTCTGTAACTTGTATAAAATTCCTCCCCACTGTCTGTCTGGATTGGCTTGACTGGGGTTGTGGAGTCTTCATTGCTCCTGTCTTTCAGGGTTGGGAATAAAGACATTAAGGATTGTGAAATGAGGTGGAAATGAGACAACATGTCTGTTCTCTCACCTTGTCCCCATCTTGTCCCTAAAATCTAAGACTCAGTGCTCAAGAAGGCTCCTTTGTAGTGGTTTCCATACTGCTTCCTCTTCTTCCTCTCATTTGGTGGAACCATGCAGAATCCAGTACATCGTGCTGAACCTGAGGAAGCATTGATTCTCTGTGTGCAAAATCACCACAGTCTGAAAATCTCAACACGTTTACATGCGAAAAGACATTCTGCATCTTTCTGAATGGAGAATTAAAACACCTTCTTAATTTAGGTGCATCTAGCCTGTCTGTACTGCAAGGCTTCATCTGCAGTTTGTAGCTGTGTATTTATAAATCTTTATGACAGTCTGACAAACACACAATATCCAGGCATTTCAACACTGCAACCAGTGAGTGCTCACATGATGCCTGTACATACAATATGAAAAGCATCTTGCTTTACTCTCATAGACTGGCAAATTAAGTGGCCCTGATTTTTCTGTCACTGTAACAAATTCCCAGTTTTGTCATGTCAATGGGAATGCAGGCTATGCATAAAACAGAGACAGGAGGTCAAAAAAACGCATGAGATTGTAGCACATGAAAAGGATATTTAGGTGGCTAGGTTTCATTTATTTTTCATAGCTGGGCTTTGGTTTTTTATAAATACAATGAGTAGTAGAATTTCTCGGGTTTGGAGGAAACTAGGACTTTTTTACTATGGTTCATAGAGGATGCATTTTAGTTTAAAATCCTTTACTTTACCATTCCAGGATCAAGAAGGCTATTTGCTATTTTTAGAAAACAGCATTTATCCAGCAGCAGAGGAGGTAACACCAACTGACATTAACCCTTTCACTGGCTTCTTTTTCCATTTTGGCTCTTGGGTGCATGTATGTGCTTTGGAAGGACGAGGACAGTCAGGTTTTCCATAATGACATTGTGTGACCAAGGTATCTCTCTTCCAAAAATAGGGATGTCTGTTAATGTGCTCTGTTTTTCAATCTGTACACATGTTCATACACACATTGTAACTATGCACAGACTTATCTCCAGCTGGTCCCCATCACAAGTGCCTTTGTATGAGCAGACACCTGATCAAGCTACAGACACTGGAAATTCACATGCACAGGCTGGGTACATGCAAAACCAATATCTGCAGTGATCACATTTAAGTTGAGAATTAAGGAGTTATGCTCTGTAATGGAAATTTCTGAATGTGTTCCACTTGGGTAAAGCAGGAAACCTTTAGTAATAAATATAGCGATGTGAATCTTATGGAAACTTCTTCCAGGATAGTGTTTAACTTTAATTACAGAAATTTTCAGGTTTACATGCACCAAAGCATGGTAGAAATTCACTATTTTTTTTAACAGTGCTTCTGCTGTTTCAGTGAATATCTTCTCCATCTGCATGGAGAGATCCGTTGATCTGCAGCACTGACTTTTCATGTAAGAGTGCCATACTTTAAAAAGTTATGAATATGGAGGATCTTTTGTCTCTGCCAAGAGATTAAAAATAAACCCCCAAAAGATCTCTGTGCAAAGATTCTCAAAGGACCTGTTTACCTAGGGTAGTTCTGGTTGCCCAGAGATGGCTCTTTTAGATGTACTAGCACATCATTCTTGGCATCCAGCTGTTGCTGTTGTGCCACATCTGCTATCCTCAGATATCCCAAGGTGTCTCAGACTGCACTGGGTGTCTCTGTGCAGGCACCAGATTCAAGCTGCTTGTTTCCACTGGAAGACAGTGGGAGCTGATGACTGATTTGATCCTCCTTGGTGCTTCCGGGCCTTGTGCTCCTGGGGGCTGGTTTTGGAGACCCATATGCATTTCATGTCACAGATCTCATGTCTGTCATTTCCCTACCTGTTATGGGGAATATATGGATATCTGCATAGGTATGCATATACATGGGGGAAAAGACAACATTTTCTAGGGGAGTGCTTATATACATTTAAGCATGGGCTTAGTACCAGTTATGCATTTACTTGATAATTATTTTCGTAGGTGATATAGCAGACTGGGGTCCTGATTCTGAGAGAGGGAGAGAGCTCCTTACAAGCTACTTGGCACTTGCTGACTTAAATGAGAAGTGTAGGGATTCAGCATATGTTTGAATTAGGCTCTAAAATAATGAAGTATCTGCTTTATACCATATTGATCTGTATCCTTTTATTCTTCTCTTCTTTCACACTGTAAATTACATGTTTCTTTTTGATTTAGTAGTTGTAAGCATAAAACCACCAAGTGATTTTAGTTTATGATCATATTTTATCTCAAAACAGTACCATTTACATTTCTGAGCTGACCACAAGAGGTTTAGCTAAGTGCTTTCTCTCTCCCACTCTCTTTCTGTAAACCCATCTGTGTTTGCTCATGTCTCATATTTATTTCACACTTTGTTTCCCTTCCAGATCATGAAGCTATCCTTTACAGCCACATAAAAACATCTCTATAATGATGACAGAGACACAGAAATTCATCTTATGAACGGGTTTACTGTGTAGCACTGGTAGAATCTTTCCAGTTCTATCCAGCAAGCCTTCCAGGGCCACCCTCCACTCCAGCTCCTCAAAAGCCTGAGGATGGACCTCTCTAAAACTCAATTCCATAGCCCATTCAATTCCTGTTGATTCAGTTGAAGCTAGGCTTTGTGGAGCATGATGATACATTTCAGGACAAGGTTTCTGAGACCAAACGGGGTTTCAAGTTCCTGTCAGGGTATAGAAGTATTCACCAGCCAAATAAAATTTTGCTATTGGAAAGGGGACTGACTGAACTGGAGAGCAGCTGCTTAATCAGAATCAAACGAAATGATTCTGTATCAGTGAGCTACTGAGACTGAATGCATTAAATAAAATAAGGTCATTTAAAGTGTAAAATAAATAATACAAAAAGAATTATGCAGTACAAATCAGATTACATGCATTCCTTTTGAGCATCTTCATTAAGTAGCTGTAGCTACTTATTTACTGATCTTTATTCAGATTTTTAGATGCTGATGTCTGTGCTTACTTTTTACTTGATGAGCAAGCAAATTGGACATGAATTCGTATTTTATGAGATGTCTTTTAATTAAAAAATTTTAGGAGGAGAGAGAATGGAAGTTATTTTGTTGTTTATTTCTTCAGTGTCTCTTGTGCTAACAGTAAAAGTTGGTTGTTAGCAAAAAAACCCAATAATAGAATAATGACATTTGGTTTGGAACAAATGCCCTAGGATAAGTAAAACTGAGGTAGATAAATTTGGGGTGTTCTGCTGTATTGCATGATGCACATATACAGAGCTTTTGATCACATAAGCCTTGTGCCTGAAAATCACTTCCATTCCCTGCTGTCATTTTGGAGGGAGACAAAAGAGTTTTTGTAGAGATCATGCTCCAGATTCTTCAGTGTAGTAGATAAACCTTATATTTACCAAAGTACAGGCTTGGAATAGAGCTGGAGGCCAGCTTCTATGTTAGTACCCATGAAACTCATCCATTCTGTGATCTTTCTCATTTAGCTGAACATCCATCTTTTTTCCCCTGACTCTGTCAGTACTACAGTACCCTAGCAAACACAACCTGATGAGTTAGACCACCTTCTGCAGAGCACCTTCCAGGGAGCCTCCTTTGACAGTCAGGGAGCATAGTTGGAAAGAAAAAGAGGTGCAAAATTATTCCTACACTTGCCAGTCTCCAGCTTCTTTCAGAGCCCATCAGATCTTCTGGCAGCGCAAGAATGTGAGAACAGCTTTCCACTGCTCAGAGTGAAATAGTCATGGATATCCTCTTAGCTGCACAATGAACTGGCCAGTCAGGTAAAGGTGGAATGAAGAAGCAACTTCCTCTTACTCTGCTGGCCCAGCTCACCATTTTGGTCACTTTCCTGTTTTCCATTGGCAATGCTAATAATAAGCTTTATTATTTTATTTATTATTTTATATATTTTATGCATTTATATATTATGCATAGCACCCCACAATTAGCCTCTCTCACAGAGTGCTGCAGTAGGAGCCTGCAGGAGGAAGATAAAACCAATGAGGCAACCATGAATGAGGCCTGGACTGAAGTCCTAAACACCTCCTGAACAAGGCCAGTGGGTTAATTACCTCCTCAGTTTTTAATGTGGGCACCACACTATGCAGCTCATGGAGCCTTCCTCATGGAAGGTGAAGGCCAGCTGGCAGTGAACTGAAGTAACTGGAAATTCCTCATCATCTTTTTGATGGTAATAAGATTTGAAGCATGACAGTATGGGGGAAGAAACCAGCAGCTTTGGAGTGTGCCAGAGATACTGGGATCTGGCAGTGATTTATCGTTTGTCTCATTTGCAGAATAATGTATGCCTTATGAGTAACAACATGTCCTTTTGCTGCATGAAAATAACTGCTGAGAAACAAAATTGTATCAGTAGTGGTGATGCTGTAAAATGAATTCCGTATTGGTATTTTATCCCAATGTTTCTGTGTGTTTGCTGGTATTGCAAGTAGAATGGTGGTGAGCAATCTGGCAGAAACTGAAGGAATCCCGAACAGAGGAGAGTTTTCTCATGGAGAACAGGAATTGTTCATTTGCTAGCCCAACTGCAAAAACAATGAGTGAATAAATAACCACCCTGAGCAGCCTTTAAAGGTCTGGATTGTTGTCATAGTGTTGATGTTATTGTCTGCTTTCAGTGCTCCAAGAGCTCACCTTATTCAGTGGTACATATAAACCTACTGGGTCAAAAACCTCCCGACTGTGGAGCTGATCTTAGATCAGCTTCTCACACATCTGTCACTACAGCAGTTGTCTGGAAATGTTACATCAGAGCATGTCTGCATGACATCTGATCTACCAGGGTTCTTCAGCAAGATATCAGTGAAATGTTTTCATGTACTGCATACATGAATAATTAGCCTGTCAGCCTTCCTCTTGTATCTGTTCCATTGTTTTTGAAAGGAGGGGTGATTTATAAAGGATTCAGTATGATTGCTGAAAATATTGCATATCTTCAGCAATCATATTGAATCTTTCATAAGGGTTGCTTCATATCCACTGCTGATAACTGGATCAGTCATATTTTACCTGATTGTAAAGACATCATCTTCACAGTAGAATCCATTCATTCCCATTGCATTATGTAGATAAGTCCATTGAAATTTTATAGAGAACAAGGTCTTAAAAATGCTAACATCCTCAGTCTGTGAGCTGACTGAAATAATTGTATTAGAAAAAGTGCAAAGTTTTCTAATCATTTTGGTTCTTGATTAAACATTAGAACTGGTAACATTATCAGATAATCCTTTAAGTGATTGGGTGTGTTTAGTGAATTTAAGTGTTTCTCTTCTGAATACAGCAATGGCAATTCAGTGGAGGGGAAAGTGGGTTGCTGGTGAAAGAAATTACAGAGATGCCTTAGGCTGTTACAGGTCATTCTGATCCTCTTCAGTAGCAGGGTAAGAATGTGGAAATGCATCTGCAAACCCAAACTGCAAAAAGCCTCTCTCTAGCCCTTTGAGGGGAAAGAATACAAACTGTCTCCCATCTTTCCAGGAGCTAAAAGAATCAGTCCTTCTTCATAGGTGCTGTGGCTTTGCCCTGTCAGCTTTTGTTGGGAAACTTGATGTTGCTACCACATTTGTCTAGGAGGAATTCAGGACAGAAGATGTAGTGAAATTGACATTTTGAAACTGAATTTTGTGTTAAATTTATATAAATACATGCGGGGTTCTTTGTTAGTCATAGTATTAATTCTCCTCTTTATTTGAGCACAGATTTTAATTTTTTAATTTGCTTCAAGCTGCTGCAGTACTTCCAGTTCACCACAACTGAAAGCTACAAAATTTAGCTGTTCCTGGGTAAAGACTGCACAGAATGGAAGTGAAGGGAACTTCACGCTCCAGGCAGTGATGGCCATTCCTTGTGGAAATGCAAGTTGTGTACAGAGCAATATCTGGAACACCTTCTCATTTGAAAACACATCTGGAGGACAGGATTCCTGAATTCTGTCCCAGCAGGTAGGGCAGGTAATTCTTGCTGCACCAAGCAGCAGTTTTTAGCACTGTGTCAGTATTCCCAGTGCTCAGTGTGGGCATCATACCATGGAGTTAAAAAACCCCCTCTGTTTAGGAGACACCTCATCCAAGGGCTCTGGAACCACAGCCATATTAATCTTGTGCAAAAGATGCGTGTCACTGTGAGTGTGGGTGAGGATATTGGGACAAACAAGGCAGAACAAGCTCTGGGGACACCAGATGTGCATAAAGAGAGTGATGAGCTAAAGTGGACAGACTTTAGGCCAGGAGCTATCCTTTAACCAGGGTCTCTCTGAGATAATTCTATTGCATGTGGAGTTTTGTTTGATCCAGTTTCTGTTAACTCCAACCATGGATTATATATACAATCTTAATGAGTCTAAATTTAAAAGGTATTCTATGCAATGATGTTAATAATTAACTACAATCATGTTAAATTCAGAGGCAGAATTGTGTTTAAGTAGAGATGGGAATATTTTTGAGGTCAGTGCACAATTGACTTATGAAACACACATGAGAACAAGAGCGGCATCTGCAAAAAAAACCATAAAAACACATAAAATCCGGTGTTCACTAATTCAAGCTAACAAGAGAAGCAAGATGCATCTGTATATAATTTATCTTTTCTGCAACGGATTTCATGTGGAAATTAAAAAGGCTAGATCTACATCTGAAATCTGTGAGCAGTTAATAAGATAAGCATTTATTCATAGAATCATTTAGCTTGGAGAAGTCCCTTAGGATCACAGAGTCCAACCATTAACCTAGCACTGCCTAGTTCACCAAACCACATCCCTAGGTGCCATGTCTGCAAGGTCTCCAGGGACCTTGACTCTACATCCCTCAGCAGCCTGTTCCAATGCTTGATAAGTATTCCAGTTAAGAATTCTTTTCCTAATATCCAGTCTAAATTTCTCCTGGCACAATTTGAGGCTGTTTCCTCTCATCCTTTCACTTTCAGTCATATGTATCTAACAACCATTCATACAAACCTGTGAGTGGCCCTGAAAGAGACACAGGTCAGGTATAGTTATTAGGGAAAATGCCCCAGCAAGCCTTTATGAACTTCTGAATGTGAAACTGCGCCTAGAGTCGCATCACACAGTCAAACCTTCTTATTTCTAGCCAGAAATCTGTACGAAATCAAGTATATTAATCATGTGGGTGGGAAGCTGCTAAGTATAGAATTGCACAAACCAGTAGGACGGATCAGAAAGAAAAGATCAGTGTTAGGAACAGAGCTTGTGTTAAAAACTGCTTTTTCCCCCCGCAGTAATCTGCAGACCAACTGGAACACTTGACTGGTAATTCTGTGATTTTCAAAGACACCGAAACTTGTTTGGTTTTTTCTGCTTCCCGAATTTTGGCAACAGAAATGAGACAATCTGTTTAATTTCCTGGGTGAGAGGAATAAACAATGCTGGTCTAAAATACTACAGTCTGTCACTTTTGCATTTGATAGTGCCATTCACATTGTATCTTAGGGCAGCTGGGGGCATGTAATCGTGACTGGAGCAGATACTTTAAAAACGGATTTTGATGATTCTTTTATTCTTATATGCTATTTTTTATTAACAATCTAAGAATGGGGAAAGAAATATTTCAGATTGGCAACTAACTCATAGTACCTTATCTGACTGGCTGATTAAATGGGACACTAACAGGATTAATCAGTAAGGCTCCTAAAATAAACTTGTGTGTGATTCATGGAAGAATAAAAACTTCACCATCTAGTGGCTGCCAGTAAGGGTCAAAGGTACCATGTTCACAGGGCTCAGTCTCTGACCAAGCAAGTGCAGACAGACATTTTAATTTTAGGCTCTTGACACTGTATATTTAATCCAAGGTTGCTGTTAACAGCAACTGGTTCAAACAAATCTCCATGTCCAATCTTGTCTTCCCGGAGTCTGGGAGATACAGCTCTGCTCTGAAGTCCCTTCCCTTTAGCACATCATCCACTTGGTGCATATGTGGAGTCTGTTCAGTTGTTCAGGGAATATGAACTGAGGATGAAAGCACATTTTAAGAACCTGGTTTTCTGGTAACCAACTGAGGGTTAATTCACCTAAACAAATAAAGCATGGTTTGAACACGATGCTCTGTTTTATTGTAAGTAGTGATAATTCTGTGGGGAAAAGCTTTTCTGCCTAATCCTTGCAGTCTCTGATTGGTTTTTTTACATATAGTTCTGTTTAAGTGAAATACATATTTCAGGACCTTTGTGAAATCTTGAAGCGTGCTAGCCTGAACAGGATTCTGTAATTCTGGGTAGAATGCAAAAATAAGCGGTGCAAGCGGTGCTTCCTCAGTCTGTATTTTACCTAGCATGTCTGCCTTTGTCTGCTATGTAAGTGAAGTGGACAAATAGCTTCTTAGAAATAACAGTTCAATGCTATTTAGGGTACAAAAAAATGGACACCAAAAGCTTGTGGGAGTGCAGAATAAGATTGAGTTTAGCTATGAAGATACAGGTGGAGATCCCATACCTTCAGGTAGGTAGTTGAATCAAATCCCTGATTTCTTGAAGATGTCACAATGTTCATACTTTCACTATAGAACTCTGGCAAGTGCAGTGAAACAAGATAACTCATAATCTCTCTAATGGAGACAAATAGCTATGGGCTTATGTCAGAATAATTAATGTTGAGTCAAGTTAATTTTTTCATTTAACAAATTGAATTGTTTCAGCTGATTATGTAGTGTGGCCTAAATGTGATGAGGAATGTTCAGAGAAGAAAATTACTACTTTTTTCCTCCACTGAATTAATAAAAATATTATGGAAAATGTACCCTCAGAGTATGCAACAATGTCCAGCTTCACATGCTGAATTTTGCAGCCTTCCTTACAGCATGAGCCTCCCGGGCTTCTTGGACTGACTAATGCAGCGTCCTCCTCAAGGCCCCCAAAAGACTCTCTGGAGAAGACTATCTTGGCTATTGTGTTCCATACCTGTACAAGAAACCCTCCTTTCTCTGCTAGATGGGGACATCTCAGCTAGCTGTGTAAGGTGGTGTCACCTCTTCCTGTTACTTTGATGAAACAGACAAAATGAAGGACTGTTCAAAATTCTAGTACCTCTTCAACTTCTTGAGCTATTGCCTTCCCTAAGCAAGGGTTTAGGAGGTTAGGGATATTAAAGTTTACTGATAATAAATACAGAAATATGCAAAATTTGACTGTGCCCAAGTTGCAGTTCCCCTGAAAGGAGGGTGTAGCAAGGTAAGGTTCAGTCTCTTCTCCTAAGTACCAAGAGACAGGACAGCAGGAAACAGCCTCAAGTTGTGCCAGGGGAGGTTTAGATTAGATATTAGGAAGCATTTCTTCCCTGAGAAGGTGGTCAGATATCGGAATAGGCTGCCCAGGGAAGTGTGTGAGTCACCCTTCCTGGAGGTATTTAAAAGACCATGGATGTGGCACTTTGGGACATGGTTTAGTGGTGGATGTAGCAGTGTCAGGGTAATGGTTGGACTCAGTGATCCCCTAAGGGTCTTTTCCAACATAAAGATTCTACAATTCTGTCATAATGAGTATGTAGGGAGCCATAATCATGTTCAGTGTGGACAAACTCAGAAGCTAATTCCCCAAATCCCATAGAGTCTGCCTTCTAGGCTAAGCTGCATCTGTTTTACCATATCCTCCCAGTCCCCCTTTCAGTTTTGTTTTGTTGGGGTTTGTTTTGCTTTTAAATATGTGCATTTCTCACACCCCATCTGTTTTCCATTTTGTAAGCCTCGTGGGCAGGTGCTCTCCTGTCCATGTTTCTACAGTGATTGTCAAGGAAGTCATTATTGGGAGTCCAAGTTCTACTGGGTTGTAGTAAGTAGAAGAGTAACCTGGATCTCCTAAGCCTCTTTGTCCACACTATTAGCTGTAATATCACCAAATGTATGGTCAATTGCATATGTGAGGTTTAGTATTGAAGTGGTCGTGTGTGTTGTGACTTAAAAATCACATCACAGTAAGAAGTGGGAACTGCTTTGCTCCCAGGCAGCAATGCCAAGTTTCAGAGCATCCCTGACTAGAAATGGCTGAGCACTGCAGAACAGATTCACTGACTCAACTCTCCTTGGAATTGAGAGAAAACGTCTTGCGGTCACCCTAATATATGTTTCATGTTTGTGGCTTTAAATTATGACACAATTACCTGTTCTCTGTCAAAATGTGTTTCATTTCACAAAGGAAATCTTAAAACATTAATTACTAAAAGGTCTCACGGCTTCCTCTTGCTACTGTAGCATAAATGTAAACTTCCAATACTTTGTAATTTACAGCAGCAGTTAAAAAGAGGCTGTTCCCAAAATCGCGGTGTAGTTCAAGTAGAAAGGGACCTCCAGAGTTCATCTTATTTATCTGCCACTGCTTAAAGTGGCATCAGCTAGAACAGGTTACTTGTGGCTATGTCCAGATGGGCTTTGAATATCCCCCAAGGACAAAGCCTCCACCAGCTCTCAGCATTCTCTTTCAGTGTTTGACCACCCTCAGAGTAACAGCTTTCTTCTGTGCAACTGCACAAAGGCCTCTGAATTCTCCCTGTTTCCCCCCCAGGCCCTTCAGAGCCACCTGATCAGGCTGGTTTCAGAACGGGTGTGAGCACTCTGTCCGCGACACTTTCCTGTACCCTCATTTATGCACACATGCTTTATGTGGCCACCATGAGGTCTCTCCTGCCATGGTACCCTGCAGTCTGTGCTCCAGCACTACCTGCCTCTCATCACTGTTTTCAAGCTCTCCTTGCCAGGCTGCTCAGCCCCTTGGTAGGGATGATTTTTCCCCATTTGTCATTCTTAACCAAGGCAGCTTGAGACCAGGGGAGCCACATGCAAAATCACATATGACTTAGATGCAGCGATACTGGTAGAATGGGATAATGAGGAATGTTTGTGTGAAGAGCACTTCTGGGAGCAGGCAAGGTGAAAAGGCAGTAAGCAGAGAAATAGCTCTCTCTCCACTGAGGAAATAATTCAACAAAAAGAAGAATATGAGGCAGTTGTGTGCTTCTGACATTCATTGAATCTTTAAAACCTTTGATGATAAATACCTGTATTGTGAAAATCTCAGCTGTCTGCTGCTGACAAAATGTGGCTGAACTTCTGTCTGTGTGTGTGTGTGTGTGTGTGTGTGTGTGCAGACATATACATGTGCATACACAGATGGCCAAAGAAAATACTTCTTAGTGAATAAAAATTGTTTGACTATACTTGAAAAAAAAAAAGAATCCACACAATGTATGACCTACCCTGTATATGATCCTCAAACTGAAATCTTCATACAGCATTTCTCCCACAGCACTTCAAAATTATGAACAACAAATATAGAGTCAAATTCTGTCCTTCATCCCTGTGATGGGCAGCTTATTCCAGACTGTGTTTTAATAGTCTTTCATGCACCCATGTGTCAGATTAAATAGTAGAAATGCCAAGTGGATGATAATGTAGTATCATTTCTGGAAGTATTGGCTTTTAATGTTAATCTTCAATGGGATGCTTTACTTCAGGCATGTGCATACATTAGATAACCCTGGCATGCAGAGAGTATTTTAAGACCTACATAATTTTGAAACACCCTTTAATATTTAGTGGAAGTCATGATACATTCCATGCACATAAGATCAGAAGCAGACCTTACAGGGTTGTTTTGCTTCTCAGTATAGATGCTAAATTGGTTATACATAGTATTTTGGTTTTCAACAGGACAGTTAAAATGGCACCACAAGCTGTTCCACTGACATCTGAGCCCAGTCTTGGCAGTCAGCTCAGAAGGTGGAGGTGCCGAGGAGAATAAGAAATACAACTGTCTTTACATGCTTATCTTTTAATCTAAGATTAAATATGCGATTTCCAAAACAAATGCTGCCAGCTATTACAGATTCTGGGATGCTGAACTGTGATGTGAGAAAATTCATTTTAGTTACTGAACTCCAGCATCTGGTGCTACCTGCACTGTCCAGAATCAACCTATTAAATCACAGGCAACTTTAATTTGTAACTACTTCTCTCTCACTTTCTATTTATCCACTGACAACTAAAAAAAAAAAAAAAGCTGCATTCTTAAGCTTTAGATTTAAGCAACATCATTTTATATCCACAAAATAAAGGACTCTGTAATTCATAGATATTGTAGCAAACAATATGCTTACAGATTTTCACATTGAGTTAGCTGCTGCTTAGAAGGAGGAAGAAGTGCATATAAGTTTAAATTCAAAGCAGTTCTGTGAAATGTATCTGGCCCCTCCATGCAACAACCTGCTACACAGGGGAGAGGAAAAAAACAAATCCTGGCCTTGATGTCAAAATAATGTAAACTCCTTTTAGTATGTTGACTTGTGGAGCAAGTGAGGCGTGAAAACAAAAGCACAGAGCCCTCAGTAGTGACAGTGAATATTTTATCTTACCAAGAGAAAGCAACAAGAGACCAAATCCTTAAAGCATATGCCGTGCTGACAGTGCGCTCTCGCTGTGACAGTAATGGTATTTGCAATCCCAGCTGCACTCAAGCCTGTGCTGTAAAAGCACCCATTCCTCAGAGTGCATGTTGCTGCCCTTTACTGGCGCTTAGCCAGATGAAGGAGCTCTTCTCTGTTGCTCATGTTGCCCTGTAGAAATGGATGTTTAAACAATTATTTCTCTTCCCCGAAGTGAAATTGGAGAGATTTTGGCATCGTTAGGTCTTCTGAAATTTTCACGGTGCTGAAAAGTATCTTTAGGTGACTGTAGCTTTTCGCACGTAAAGCAACCATTCTCTGGCTTTTTACAAATATCTAAGTGTTGTTCTGAAATTCAGGGACTAGATCCTCGTAGAAATGTTGAAGCAAAAATACCACTGTTACTGCTGTGTTGTTGTTTGGGAGTGGTTGGCAAGAAGGTTTAGAGGGTGATTCAGGGCTGTGACTAAAAGTATTCCACGGTCTCTGTCAGAGATCGCTTTGACTAAGTCTGATGAGCTAAGAGTTGGTGAGCCGATTAAAGATAAAGGAAACCTCTCCTCTGGGAACGTGTTTGAATGTGTATGCTCTCCAGTTTTTCCTAGCACCCATTTGTTTGTTGTTTTCTCCTGGCTGAGGCATGAGATTCAGAGGGAATTGGAGACAGTTGCTTATAAATTATGGAGTTACTGCCTCATGATTACCATTCTGTCATCAAAAATGTCAGTTTATCCTTCACCAGTGAGCTCTTTCTCAGTTTCTGCATCCTCTACTTAAAATTGTTCCCCATCACTGCATCCATTCCCAGCCCAGGTCTTTGTGTGGAGACCCAGTCATCCTACACTGACTTCTTGTTTCCTACTTCATATTTGAGCAATTCAGGAATTTTTAGGTGATTCACAAATGCGATTACATGGTAGCATTTCAAGACATCCCAGTATCACTTTAGAGAGACAGCTTTGAGGAATGCATGTGATGAGCTTTAGAGAAAGTAAGGAAGCAATGTGGGTTGTGGTATGGTAAAGGAGGGATAAGCAGGAGGCACAAATTAAATCCCAGAATTATACATAAGTCCTTCTAAATGTGACCAGTTGGGTTCTGTGTTATCCAGAAGTAAGAGCAGCCATCGGGTCACTTCCAGCTTGGCTTCATTCTGGGGTTTGATCTCCTGTTTCAGAGCTGCTGACAGGCTGCTTGGAACCCTGTCCACAACTGCAGCCAAGCCCACAGCAGAGCTTTCAGAAGTTCCAGCCTCCCAGCAAGCTCTGGTTTCAGCTCAGACCTTCAGCTCCCACATATTCATTGCTATTGCTACCTAGGCTTGGTGAATTTAGGGTGAGAATAACCCAAATTTCTGCCATCACATTTCTGACTGCACTGCAAGTATCCATTTTATCCTCACCCTGTAGGCTTTTTGTAATAGGAACATAATATAGATGGGCCAAAATAATCAAAAAACCATTTGCAACTAAGTTTTTTTATTAAGTTGCTAAACTGTAAATTGCCATTTATCCAAATGACTAGATTTCTCTTCTAGTATGCATGGATGTCCAGGATATAGATTGAACCTGTAGAAATTTCTAAAAATGGTAATACACTGTGGTTTTTTCCATTCAATCACTAACTAAACCCTCTAGAAGTAACAGCATGGCTTCTGACCTGATTGTAGCATAAGTTCTTTCCCCAAGAGACTATCAGTCAAAGGTAGCCCTAAGACAATGGGGTGCAGGAAAGGAATGCCACAGAGAAGAGTTTTTTGGGAGGGAGGGGTTAAATGATAAAATGAGAATGATAAATGTTAAATGATTGTTATCATTTAAGAGTGTCCTACCTTTCTTGTAATTTTAAAATTCTGTTTTACAGATAGACTTCCCGGTCAAGCTCCAGATGCTTTTGTTTGAGTAGCCTCAACCTCCCTATGGACTCAACAGATGTACCACGAAATGGCATTGCTCACTGGGAATGCAGATCCTGAGTTCAGCTCCCGCTCCTTCAACAACTTGGAAAACCTGTGTGAAGTGCAAACCAAGAAAGGATTCTTCTACAAAAAGGCCAAACTTCTTCCTCCTGGAGAAGACCTATGCTGCTTAGCCCGCTTGGATGACCGGTCCAGGTTTGTGATTATCAACGTAGGTGGTATTAAGTACAAAATTCCCTGGACCACCTTAGAGAACTGCCCCTTGACCAGGCTTGGAAAGCTAAAATCATGCAACAATTATGATGAGATCATGGACATCTGCGATGATTATGATGTTAGCTGCAATGAATTTTTTTTTGACCGTAATCCTAGTGCCTTCAGAACGATCATGACATTCCTGACAGCTGGGAAGCTGAGGCTTCTCAGGGAGATGTGCGCTCTTTCCTTCCAGGAGGAGCTTGTGTACTGGGGGATAGAAGAGGACCACCTGGAGTGGTGCTGTAAAAAGAGATTGCGACAGAAAGAGGAAGAGGCAGCTGAGGCCAGGCTGTTTGAAAGGGAGATGGTATTTAATGAAGCTACTCAATGTGCCTTCCAGGACAACAGCCGACTGAGTTTGTGCATGCAAAAGCTCAGGGATATGGTGGAGAACCCCCACTCAGGGATCCCAGGAAAGATCTTTGCTTGTATTTCAATCTCTTTTGTTGCCATCACTGCTGTCAGCCTCTGCATCAGCACCATGCCAGATGTCAGAGAAGAAGAGGATCGGGTAAGTGCAGGTTTTCTTGGGGTAGAGTGTATTTTGCATTGTTTTCTCCTCAGGAAAGGTGACAGGGAAGGTCACTCCAGCAGATATGCAGGTATTGTGTTCAGTATATATTCAGATGTGGAGGGCTGGCTGGGTAGAGCACAGAAAGCATTATGTCACTTAAAATTGAGGAAGATTGGGCCAAACTCTGCCCTGCCATCCCAGCTTAGTCAGTTCACACCAGCAGATAGCCTTACCCACCAGATTTGTTTTCTGACATGTCTAACCAGATGACAAACTAGCTACTCTGGGGATAAAAACCAGCCTTTGTTGTGGCTTAGTGTTTTGAGCTTAGGTTTAGAGCTAACAGATCAATTTTCCCTAAAGGAAATTTAACAATTTGAATGAACTCTCAGTGTGCCAGTGTAAAAACCACATTTAAAGTATTTTGATGCTATAGGGTGATGTAAAGGCCAGGGAAGCTGAGGCAGCAACTTAACAGCAGAAATAGAGCAATTGTCCCAATTTTCAGACCTGCTTAGTATTCTCAAGTGTAAGCTGTGGATGATTCATGCCCTTGAAAATCAAGTCTTACAGATATTTTGTTTATTCTTTAGTTCATCCAATTTCCTAAGGGTTTAGTCCCTTTTTTGTGCAAGCAGTTCACTTCCCTAGGATTAATTGTATGTAGGCCAGTGAGAGCTCATCTGAAAAATAGTAGAGGAGGACATTCACATTTTCTTCACATACGTGCTGAAATGCAATCTGAGGAGATGGGGGTGGGGACATTTTGAAGAATTCATGCCCTCTCTAGTTTTGCCCAAGTCCAAGCTTGACACTAAATGTTTGGGCATATTTCCCAGCCCCCATGGTCATTAAATGTGGTTGTGAAGTTTAGCTGCTAAGGCAGTACTTCACCCCATGAAGCGCTGCCTCCGAGCTGAAGGCTGAGCTCCCCTGGAAGCAGCTCTTCCATGTGCTGTCACCCAGGGGCTGGATGGCTTGTGCCCCACTGGCATGAGCAGAAAAGAGGGTGATCATCCCCAGATCGGAGGCATTTACTGTTATGTCACCTTGAAAGTAAAATGCACTCTGATGGAAAATGGATGCAGCTGCTCCAGAGAGACCCCTGCATCTGACTGAGCACCCTGTGCACAGTTAAACCCACCCTTTGCTTGCCAGGTCCGCTCAGGTTACATCTCAGCTGAGTAGTTTGATTTGGAATCAGACTCATTCAGGAGCAGCCAGGAAAAAAAGATAAAACATTTGGTATGTTGACTGATAATATGATTTATTATCAGGTCTTTATTTTAAGGACTTCTGAGGATGGTGGTACTGGGTACTAGTTAACACTATGTTGTCCTAATAATGTTTTTTTAAGATATCATTTCCAAAACACATGCCTTTTACTGTAATTAACCCTCAGGGCTCCACTATCCTGAATTATAAGCACAAGGGATATTTTAATGTTGAAAACTGAGATGTATTTAGTGTTCAATTTTTCCCAGGTTTAAGTGAGAGCTGAACAACTACTTTAAGAATTATGTGAGTTTAGGAACCCTATGTTTTTACTAATGGTCTGGACATAAATAGGGACTCAAAATAATAGGCTAAAAATGTTTTTCAGGTGGAGCAGGATAATAATGAGGATAGAGCAAGCATATGAGAGAAGCCTGGATTTCTTAGTAAGCTGGAACCATAAGAAGGAGCACATTTTCATAGTCAAATGCAAAATTTTGCAATAAAGATGAATGCAGGCTTGCAATAAAGATGAAAGCAGGGGCTCTGGTTCCTAAAATGAGGCTCTAAATGATATTTAGGGTACAAGCAACCATAAATTCCTATTGCAGCATAAAGTCAGAAGGGTTAATGCCATCCTTGAATATCTAAGCTGGGGAGTATTAATAAGAAGCTGGAAGAATTTTTGTGCCTGTATTCAGTATTGGTGAGACTGACACTAGAATACTGTGGTCAGTTCTCACATTCATGTTTTTAATGATGTTTTGAAAAATTGCGAGAGGGCTAAAAACCTGTAAATCTTAGACACCTGGAGAAAATGCCGTACAATTAGAAACTTGAACATTTCCGTTGATTTAAATTATTGGAAGGAAGGTGAGTGGATTGGGCACATAAGTGGGTTTTTTGAGGGGAGAACTGTATCATCTAAAAGACCTTTAAATTAAACAGGGGGATGATGCATGGATAAAAGCTGCATCCTCATAAATTAATATAGAAAACTATATGCCAGTATTTACTGGAATTATTATATGCCACTAATACCAAGGTGATTCATTACCTGGACAGACCAGGAAGAAAATTAGTGGATTTTGTGCTTCTAGACATTTTCAGTTAAAAGCTCAGTGCCCTTTTGTTTAGCCCTCAGCTAAACAGACTCTACTTCAATCAAAATAAATACATCAATTGCAGATTAGGTTACAAAGGTGAATTCTTGCAATACAGAGAAGATCAGAATAAATTATCCAACGTTCTTCTGTGCCCTTACATTCTAAAAGCACAGAGCTCCCGCAAATAATCTTTGTTCTGCGCCTTGCACAGGGAAGGTCTGTGGACAGACTGGAAATGGTTCTTTTGTTTGAGACAAAGGTGGCTCTCTTGCCTGGGAGACTGGTGAAGGATCACTTCTGGCAAGGCAAGGAGTAGGCATCTGCCCACTTGGAATCACCTGTAGGGTCTGGGACCGTGGCTGCAGACTCCCTGCCTGTACTCCCTATGTGGCTGAGCAAGCCAAGGCAGCTCTGCAAGTAACAGGTCTGGAGACGAGAAAGCTTATGTGAATTCAAATTCATGGTAATCCTTCTGAGCTGTATCCCCAGTACCCAGATTAAAATTTGTGCCCAGGGATAACTCTTTGGTCTGGCTTTGCAGGCTCCTAACAAGTGGAAAAAGGATGTGAAACCCTCCTGACTAAGGAACAAATAAATAGTAAATACTATTTCAAAGACACACCATACTCACTGTGCACATTTTCCAGGCTTTCTGGCTGGCATTGCTGTTGTTATGGTTCTGTGTCAGGGCTGTCATAGGTGCCCTGACTAGCAAAGAGTAGCCTTTTCCTTGAGCTGGCATGACAACAGAAAACAAAAGCTCTATGTGCCATCTATCTGTCCTGTTATTGCTTCAGGGAAACACAGAGAAGCCAATCATGAAAAAAACCATGCTGGGGAGCAATTTTCCATACCCTGATCCTTTAATGCCATTTGAATGGACCAGCTGTTACACCCAGTGATGTCCTGCAGAGGTGTAAACGACCTCACACAAGATACAAGTGTGGGACCTTAAAAGTAAGAAGTAATTACCAGGTGGGTGAGGAAATTATTTTAGGTGCCTGCCTATCTCTTTTAAAATAGAGCAGAAGACTCAATCATACATTTTTTTTAACTTTATTAGCTGCTCCAGGTGTTCTGGATGACAGTGGCAATCCCTGGTGGTTTAACAAGAGTGGGAAGGCTCATGCTCCCCTGTACTGTCAATACCTGTTCTTACCGAAGGTCACCTTGATTCACCTTGAGTGTTACTCTTTTTTGGAAGTAGTATCGTGTATTTCAGATGCTGCACAATTGTCAGTAGAGTTAACAGAATCAGATCCTGAACTACTTTTCACTTACCAAAGTAGGATATATATTTAGTCTTTTTTTTTTCTCATTTAGCTTTTATTTACCGATTAAATTACATAAAACCCGCCAATCCAGTAAAGTGTATAATAGCTCCTGGAAATTTCAGGAAAGGGATGCTTCAATTATGTGAAGAAAGCAAACATGTGAAGGCAGTCAGATTCTTCCATGTAAAGTTACAAGACAATGATAAACTTCTTATTCCAAAATTTTCAGAATGGGAGATTTCAATGCAAGATTTAGATTTAATGGTGAAAAGTCTCCTCTAAAGGCAATATCTGCTGAGACAAAATCATTGCAGGAGCCCTCAGGCACTACACTCTTTCAAGACCACCACCAAAGTCATCTCCAAGACAGAAAAATAGCCAGAGGCTCAGAGTATCCTCAAAGCATTTTAGGCATATGCTACCTTTAAGTGGACTTCTCACCTCTCTAAACAAATGGCAGGTATCGTGACTCAAAGAAAGCAGCTAATACATCAGAGAAGTCCTAAACCAGTCGGGGATACATTACAGCAGAAGCTTTAAACACACAGTAAGAGCTAAACAACAAAAGACATTCAGACAGATTCAGCTGAAAGCCAGATGGTCATCATACTAAGTTCCTCATTTTTTTCTTGGTGAAAACAGAAATGTCAACCATTTCTATCTGAAGATGAATTTTCTCTTTTTTGTTAGACAGCAGCCTTCATTGTCACAGAAGAAAAGGTGGAACTTAGAGAATAATATCAAACATTCTGTCCTGATTCAAAAAATCATTTATAGGCCTGAGACCCCTGAGCTCAGTCATTTGTAGCAGCACACTACAAAACAGGAGAAGCAGATCAGAGAGTTCATTCTTCACTGTGTTCTGTAACGTGTTGGGGAAAGCTAGCCTAATTAAAGATGCTGTGATAGGAAGTTACAGTTCAATAACCTTCAGCTGAAGAACATTACAACAAAGAGACTTATAAATAATGAAGTTAATAATAGCTTGTAAAGAAGCCAAAACTATTTAACCTTCTAAGCTCAATTTGCACATTGTGCTTCAACTTCCATAATGTTGAGGATGGGGAATAGGTAAATAGTGAATGTGCATTTTAAACAATCTTGTGACTAAAGGTTTCATTTCACAAAGTAATCTCAGGCAAGGTTAAGAGAGTCTTGTATAATGATTCTCAATAGCTTTTCATAGACAAACTGCTCTGTAAGAGGCTGGATGAGCAGACCGTGAGGTTGACTGAAAACTGTCTGAAGGGCCATGCCCTGGGCATGGTGGTCAGTGACACAGAGTCTAGTTGGAGGCCAGTATCTAACAGTGGGCCCTGGGGCTCTGTACTGGCTCCAGTCCTGTTAGACTTCTTTATTAGTGGCCTAGAGGATGAAGCAGAGTGTACCTCTGAAGTGAGTGAAGCAGCGAGTTTGCTGATGACACAAACTTTGGACAAGTGACTGATAGGCCAGACAGTTGTGCTGCTGCCCTGAACGGCCTTGACAGGCTGGAGAAATGGGTTTAGGAAGCCTGTGGACCTCAGCAAGGAGAAATGCAGAGTCCTGCATTTCTGTGTGAGCCCCACACAGCAGTACATGTTAGGGCCCACCCAGATGGAAAGGAGATTGGTAGAAAAGGACCTGGGGATCCTGGTGGACACCAGGATCTGTAACACCAGCACTGTGCCCTGGGTGCAAAGAAGGGTATTGGTATCCTGGGCTGCATCCGGCAAAGTGCTGCCAGCGCATCAAGGGAGGCAATGCTTCCCCTCAGCTCAGCACTGGGAAGGCCACACCTGGATCAGTGTGTCCAGTGCCGGTCTCCTCAGTGCAAGAGAGATACAGACATGCTGGACAAAGTCCAGTGGTGCTTCCACTGGATCCTAAGATGGCACTCTGCTTGAGACTCTGGAATTACTGGAGAGCCCCTTTTTAATGACTTTACCTCTTTTTTGACTGTTCAGTTGTCGTTCTGCAGGTGATACTGAGACCTTAATTTTAACTTAGAGCCACATGTGATGCATAGATGGTTTGTTTTCATGAATGAAGGTATTAATAAAATTGCAGCTTGTGTTTTTACTTTCATTGTGGAATAAACTGTTCTAGAAATTGCAGTACAGTCAACAAAAAACACATATTAAAAAAAAATCTCCTTGTTGGTGTTACAGATAACTATTTATAGTGTATAGGCACTGAGGGTGACTTTTTATAAAAGGATTCTTGGGGAATTGGACTAACTAATTTCCCTGGGGATCATCTGAGAATACCACTCTCAGCTCTGCTGTTGAGATGCAAAAATCATAAGCTGTAGCAGTATCACCAGTTTTGGCATCTGAACTGATGTACTTGTACCCTGTAGTGCTAATTTGCATTTTGTGTCTGCTCCAGACCCCTCAGGCCCTAGATGGCTGGAAGCCAGGGAAAGACCAAATGACTCAGTAGCAATGGTCACCTGCCTTTTCTACGTTGTGGACAAGGAAGTTCCTGTAGGCATATGAGATTCATAATCAGTTTAACATTCATATATCCTTGCTTAAGGGATGTAGGACTCTGAGCACTGCAGAACTCTATTTTAACTTAAAGCTAGGTGTTTCTTTTTTTTTTTTCCTCTCATAAGCCAAAGTAGATTTTCTCTTCAGATAGTACTTAAATCAAAAATGATAACACACACTCCAAATTACAAGTTTGAGAGCACCCTTTACTCACAGTTTCAGTTATCAGCAATAAGCAAATGTTTACTTTCTTGTTGAAGTCCTCAACTGGCCTTATGTAGTTCCATCACCTGTTCTGTGTAGTCCTGCCTTTAGGTTGTGAATGCTTTGGGACAGAATGTCTTAAACACAATGCCTACAGCCATTATAATAACAGAAATAAAAGCTACATCTACTTGCTGTTCAGGAACATGGGCACCTTCCTCATGCCTCACCAGCAAGATGATATTTCTAGTCAAGGCAATTCTTTTTGGAAGTGAGATCAGCTTAGTTTATGGCGAATCCAAACTGAGGAGTAACTGCAAAGTTCTCAAGTCTGAGTCATGCTAGCATGGTCTCCCAACTCCTTTCTGATGGTCAGAGACATTTGCCAGGCAAGTTTTCTTTCAGACAGCTCAGGTTTGCCTGAAAGCAGTGGGAAGTGATGAGATTTGGTTTGGGCAAGTGATGTTGCTTCTGTGTGTCACACAGGCAGAGTTAAAAACACAGAGCTGAGAACCTCTGCACTGTTCCATCTAAACCTTAAATGTCAAGTTGTGTGGGGCTTTCTGAGTGGTGTGCACCTTTTATCTGACTCCCATGGAATTTATCAGCGTGAGACCAATGGCAAAATGTTCTTTGCGAATATCAAGGAGTGGTGATCATGTCCTTTGATCATTTTCTTGGGAACTGTCTGTGAGCCATCTGAATGATACAGTCCCTAATGTAAAAGGATACATTTACTTGTTTTTGCTTTGTGGATCTGAATCTAAATCCCTCCTTTCCTGGCTGCCCAAATCCATCTGTTATATGGAGCGTATCTCGCTAGCAGTTTATTTTGTCGAGTTCAGGATTGCTGTACTCACACACTGAGGAGACACACTGGGTACTGGGAGTCCCCAGCATCACTGCTGCACAGCTCACTGCCCTCTGCACTAGCTCTGCCAACCACTGCCCAGGACCCCGCTGCCTGCAAAACCCCTGGTTAAATAGCACAACCTGTGCCAGCTTTGCTAACTCTTGCCCAAGACAGTCCTTTCCCTTTGCAAGGCTGCCTGAAGCTGGTTATGAATAGAAAACGTTGGAAGGAATGATTGGTTGTTTTTGCTATTGGTTGTGGGGACAGAGTGCTGGATAACAACAGGCTGCATTTAGTCATGACTACATTTGGAGAGTTCTCACCATTTCTTCTCCTTGCCTTGCCTGCTCTTCTTGGGAAAAAAAGAAATTTCTTTCTGCAGTTGTCCCACCCCTGGAAAAAAGAAAAAACAAAAATCCAGCCTTCCTGCTCCATTGGAGCTCTCTAAACTTTAGCAGGCGTACCTAGTTGTTCCATCATGGCAGCTGCTTCAAGAGCAGATAAAGGGACCATGGTCCCAGTAAGAAAATCATCCTCCGTGCTATCAGGAGGGTTAGGAGGAATGTTGTATTTTCTTTCTCCAAGAGTTGCCCTTAGATTGGGGGTGGGGACACAGCACTGTGTGACAGGTTTGCACAGAGTCCCTTAGTGAGCCCGCAGACCTTCTGCTCAAAATTCCCCCTCTCAGCGAAGTCACCACCTGAGTTCTCCATGCCTGGCTCTTCCCAGCCATGGGGCTCACTGCAGTGCCTGCTGTTGGGCTGCTTTTCCCCAGTAAAGAGAGAAATCCTTATGGGTCAAGGAGCTGCCCTGGAAGATTTTGCAGGCAGTAGGTTACAATATAGACTTTGGGAGCCACCTGAGATTCTCTGCAGTGTTTTAGGCTTAGCAGTAAAAAAATGGAGAGTGTTCCTCTGCACTGCTTGGGAACAAGGCAAGAGCAGACTAAGATAAAATTACTTTTGACTTGTTAATAACTTTATTCTGTGCCAATGAACTCTTTCAGTCTGCAGGATATCTTCTCATGAATAAATAGCAAGCGTAGGTCTCCTTTTAAATATTGTATAAATATACTGCAATGTAACATTAGTGATAAATCATTAAACAGCTAAAACTATTTCATAAACCATTGGTAACTTTGTCACATTGTTAACTGGTTTACATTTGGTGCAGTGTGGATCACCCAGCAAAATATGCTCCATGTTTAATTTCTTTTAATATCTTTCTGGTTCTGCCACCGTAAGTATCTATCCCTACCAGTGGGTTTATTCTCCAAACTTCCAGATAAATCATCCAGGGAGTCTCTGAAGCAATCTCAGAATAATAGTCACTTGGCCTTCAGACATGTTTGTAAAATTACTACAGCTACTCATCACAGCCTAATATCCTGGAGGTACAGCACAGCTCCTGTGTTCCATAGATTGCTCCACTGCCTTTTGCAGGGCGCTGTGGGCATACTGAGTACTGTCCCAGTGTTCTGAAAGAGAGAACTCTTTCATTTATGTGAAATGAAAATATAATCTGGAAATTTAATTTCAGAGCTCCAGGATATGTTGCTATCAATTCTGGAGGTTTGGAATGAAAGAAAGCAGGCAGATTTACATTTGGCTACACCTCTTATAGCTGGGCTGAGGTAATGAGCTGATTCATGTGTACGGCACTTAGAAGAATTGCATAAAATCATTCAACATTATAAATGCTTACATTTTCATTGCCTAGAGTGTGGCAGTGGAGATGAAATATGAAAGTTTTTTAAACTGGGGGTTTTTGCAGTGCCCTTGGAGACATTTATATTCAAGACAAATTGAGTGGTATACAGATGGGGGGACAAAAACAGTTATAAGATTTTTTGCAAAAGTTTTTAAACAAAGGCTTGAGAAAGGACCAGGAGAAAACTATAAAGCTGTTGGATTTTCTAACTGTAAGCATGATATTAGTTCCAAGTAAAAATATCAAAAACATGGTACTGGGTACAATCAGTCACATTTTAATCTAGACCACCACTCATTAATCAAATTTAATATAATTTTTTTGAGGCTATAAAGTTTTCAGAAGAAAGTAACTTCTGATGTAGGTACTTCTTGTAAGACATTTGAATTAGTGCCACACAACATTCTTCCTTAATAAAAAGACTTTTTTTTTCAAAAGTCAGCTTCCTTATTGTTTAAAAAAATTCTCTTAGATCTCGTAATAGCAGAAAACCAACATAAGACATCAAGTGAGGATTGAGGTACTGTGTCCAGATTGATATCCATTTAGTAGGCAAATTGAAAATAAAGTTTTAAAAATGGTTTAAAATCTGAAAGTTCTGCTTTATAGTGAGACATTAGAAGTGATTTTAATGCAGTGGGAATCATAATAAGAGAACGTCTGTGGGCAACACTGAAGTGAAATAACTGAAAGCTGCAGCTGGACACTCATGCTCTGAATGAAAGTGCTTTACAGTGTGGGTAATTAACAATGGAAACCATTTATCTAGACATGCCTGCATGCATCTCACAGAGTTTTTAAATACATTCTGTCAGTCCTTCTAAACATTACAACTCAGCTCAGCTGAAGCCATGCATATGATTCATGAGCCACTTGGCGAGATCCTCTGCTCCACAAGGGATCAGCTCAAGAGCCCCTTCTGCCCCTCCAGGGCTGTGAGCCATTGCCATCCTGTCCCTGACTCGCTGGTGCAGGAGGTGCCAGCAAGGATGCTGTAAATCTTCTCACTGTCTGGGGCTTCCTTGGCCCTCATGAATATTTAGACCTGAAGACATCAGTAAGATGAAATGAGCAGTAACAGTTCATAATTGTGATTAAAGGCAAGGGCAGCCAGAAAAAGCTCAGAAGCCTGGAAGCTCCCTGAAGAGTGACATGGCATGATTCTGGTCCCATGATGGCAGCATCCTAACCCAGGTGTCTTGTCCAGCACTGACTGCGCTTGTAGGGGGTGTCACAGGGGCTGGGACATGCTACTGGTGGGGCTTAGCCACAGCCTGACCAGGCTGTTCACCAGGACACTTGCCAGCCCACCCCTCTGGCCATTCACTCACTCTACTCTCATCCTTCCATAAGTCACACACACACAAACAATCCCTTTCCCTCTGCCCCATCTCATTTCCTGAGCCTGGATTCAAATAGGAAATACAGAGAATAGTGTATCAGCCATCCAATACATCCTGAGCTATGCTGGGAACTTGGCATCTGGTACATTGGGTAGAGATGATGACAAGAGAAATTGCAGCACTCTTCCCAAAAAGTCCCTGCAGTGACTGTCTGTGAGCAAATGCTGCAGAGATTTTCTCCCAGTCTGCAGCTCGTTGCCTTCGTACACAGTAGAAATGTTGGGTGTTCTAAGGTAAGCTCTTGTATGCTGCACTGCTGTCACAGAAAGCTCTGTTTTTACTGTTGCCTTGAGCAGAAAGAGAGAATATGAAAGCGTGTGTGGTTTCACCGTGGTCACATCCACCTCATAAAAATCCGTCACAACTTAGAGCATTTCAGTGCAAGGGCACTGCAGGAGCTCACTGCCAGCTGTGCCTGAGCTGCTACCAGCAGGAAGGCAAATCTTCCCACAGGCAACACACGCAAATCCTTCCCTTGCTCTCGGATAAGAGGATAAAGGGAGACTGAGGGGGAAGAGATTTTGGGAAAAAAATGTCAAAGGAAAACAGTAAACTTGACCCTATCCTCCTTTCCTCCAAGGAACAAAACAGACACCCCCAGATCTTATAGCAGGTTACAGGGTTGCAGGAACCAGTAAAATTAATATGGGTCAGTAAAACAGAACTCGCAGTGAGTGGGAGGAGAAGAGCTTCAAAAATGATTGAAAGAAGGGAGAAACTGGGGTAAATAAGAGGGAAAATCCACTTTGAAATGCTATTAAGAATCAGTTGATCTTTTAATATAATTAGTAACTGAGAGAGAGAAGAAGAACAAGACTGAGATTCTTTTTTAGTGTGAGACAAGTTTGAGGAGGAGAAGATGGATGCTGGGTTTAGGAAGACCACAGTTCTAGGCAGTGTATATCTGTGGATATCTGTGAGCACAGCCAGGTGTCACCACGTCATCTTTTCCCAGGTATTAGGTAGGTGTGAAAACATTGGGAATGCCACTGCTTTGTTACACAGCCCTGTCTCACTTGGGCTGGTTCTTTTGGAGGGGTGTGCAGGTGTCCCCATCCCCTGGGGAAACTGTTCAAACTGCACCCAAGTGCCCTTGGTGAGAACCCAGCCCTGCTCTGATTCGGCAGTTTTATGCTGGTTTGGTTTAAGGGAGATAGCCCTCATCTTTATTTTTACAATCCTGTGCTGTCTGTGAGGACCAGGTGTGCTGCAAGAGCCAAATGCCATTGCTCAACCTTTTCCAAGTCACAACTGAGTCTGTCTTGTTTTCACAGCACTGGGGTAGAAAATAGAATTCTTCAGAAATCAGATTTGCTAAGTTGCAGTGTAACTGGGCTTCTTTACATGAAAGCTCAGGATCAAGCATTTGCTTAGATTTACAGATACTGGATTTTAAAAAAATAACCTTGTAAACTTCCAAGGCTCCAATGTCTCTATCAGAGCTAGAAAAGAGAGGGTGCTGAGGAGGAAGATTTCTATTCATGTAAAACCAGAGGAAGAGGGGGACACTTGTCAGCAAAGACACTCCTGGTGCTTCATTATTCTCTTGGGAATTTTTACTTTCAATTTCAGCGAAAAAGTGGGCCAAACCCAAGAAAAACATTCTGGAAATTTTGAAATCTGGAAATAGAAAATTCCAAGGTAATTTTAGTCCAAAATACTAAGAACATCGATGTTTCTAAATTGAAACTGTTCTTTGGAGGACACCTTGGCTTGGTGAAATCATCATTCTTTTTCCTGCCTTCCTGCCTCTGTCGGTGGCAGTGACTGATAAACAAATTCTCTGTGTTGAGCTGCTCCCTGAGGCCAGGCTGGGTGGGTTATGCCTGCTCCAAGCACCGCGGGCTGTGCAGGAATTGTGGGCACACCTGGACTCCTGTGTCACCCACGGGTGTTTCCCACAGAGGGGTCAGCTGCAGAGCAAAGACAAGCAAGCCATATGAGCTACGGTGTGTGAAATCCTGCCTTGAATGCCGTGGGAGTTGATGAGTTTCAAGCTCAATACCTTGTTTTCCTGTGTCGCTATTCGTCTTCAGACAGTTTCCCAATAGCATGGAATGGTTGTAAAATTGCCAAGGCAGACCCCAGGTACAAAAGCAGTGTTTTGATTTAGAGTATTTGTTCAAGCAAATGGCAGTAAATCTATTCTTGTACATATAGGTTGTAATTCTCTAAATATTAGTAACAGCCTGCTTATGTCTTACACTCATGCACAGACAAAAGCTGTGGACCAGCCAGGTGGGGACCTCAGACCCCGAGGGCCAACTCCAGCAGCACCAAGAGATCATTTCCTTTGCCAGCCAAACCTTATAGGTAGGTAGGGCTTGGAGGGGTCCTCTGAGGTGTAGTTCCTCATGGGAACTACATCACACCACTAACCCTCAAAACTGAGAAGCTTCATCTTAAAGGTCTCTGTTCTTTCCTGTTCTTGCAGGGGGTCTTTTTTGGAACCTTGTGTGTCTCCTAGAGTCCAGGTTCTGAAAGCTGGTGTAGCTATTTCTTCTCTGGCCAGCACTGTCCTGTCAACTAGCGATGGGTTCCTTTTGCACGTAGCCAGGACAGACTGAGCATGTAATGTCCCTTTCCTTCACCCTCCTGCCTCCCCTGCTGGTTGCAGTTATTCAGCTGATGGTGTTGCCCTTCCCAGCCACTCCTGGACCACATCTGCAAAAAATGTTTCCCAGGGTATATTGCTCCTCCTTATGTCATAGTATAGCCCCTCACTCCGGGTGTGTTGGGTGATCAGAGTGGGAAACAGGAGCAGCTGGCTGCTGGAGCTCATACTGTTTCCTTTAACTGCTCCCAGCCATGGTCAAGAGTCTAAGGAGCTTTAAGACATTGGATGTCTTGACAATTCCTCCAGCCTCTCTGAATGAGGTGCTGTGCTTGTTCCTGATAGGCATCTGAAAATCAGGCAAGTTCTGTTTCATAGATATTTCATGGTCTGCTTTATTCTTTCTGTGTTTCCTGCTTCTTGCTGATTTTAGGTTTTGGTTGCTTTCCATGAAGTAGAGCCAGATGGCATTTTTTTCCCTCTAACAAATACTGTTGCTTTTGGAGAAGTGTGTGTTAAAACAGGGTGCAGGCACGAGGAGAGCTAGTTCAGAAGAAGGTATTAATGAGAGGGCATTTTGTGCATCTGTAGTACTACTTACCTGCTTTCCATTCTTCTCAACAGCCAACTCTACTGGGGCAGAAAAGAGGCAGGATAGTGGAACAAAGAATATATCTGCATGTGTCAGGGGCAGCACGTGAAGGAGGCAGGGAAACGGAAGAAAGCCTTAGGATGGCAGTAAGTCTTGCCTGGTAGGTAGGTGACTGAATCCCTCCTGTCTGTGTCTTTCTCCACAATTCAGATGTATATGCCAAATCCATGCAGTCAGTTGTTACAGCATCTGTAGCACTTCCAGGGAAGAAGGTGTCAGTTAAACAGGTCTCAAAGCTCAGAGTTTATACGGCCTAGGAATCCAAGGCCTACTTACAGTGTCTAATTTTGGTTGTACAGTTTGGGGCTGAGATGGCCTAAAGCAGGAGCTGCTTCCGGATTGGGCAGAGTAACTCGAAGAAATGCAGCTGGATCCCTCTGCAGCCTCCTGGATCAGGAGTGCCATCCCTCTCTCCTGTCTCTTCAGTCTGCAAGGATAGTCATTGGTAAAGTTCTCACAGGGTCTTCCCTCTCACTGACTCCCAGACCCTTTTCCCAGATTTCCATGAACACAGACATCTGGCTTCACAGTTACGGGTCAGAAGAACAATTTGAGACAAATGAAAGGCACATGCGGGGATCTCAGTAACCCTTGGCTGCATGACTGCCAGTGAACAGCACAGCATGCAATTCCACAAGCTGATTAGATTCTGGCTGGGTATTTTAGCACACCCTGCAGTTACCTTCTGGCAGCTGCCAGTTTTTCAACATCTCCCTTATTCCTGTTGGTGTTCCATGTTTATTTGCAGTTTCACTGACAGGATAAAAATGACAGGCTGAGGCGTTTTGAGAAGTGGTGATTTGGGGCTGTGCTGTCTCAGGATCAAGGGAAATCCAGAGGGGTAAGCTGGTGTAGCTCCTGCCCACCTCCTTGCCCTTTCTCCTCAACAAAGACAAGTTGTACAAGAGCTATCTTGTGTCCATAATAGGGCTGCACAAAGTTAGCAACAACCCTCCCCCTGGCAGGCACAGGTTACCTTTGCTGGCAGCTGGGCTGAAGATGAAGCACGAACTAAGCTCAAGTTATGGATCAAAGTGTGGATAGCAAGAAGCAGAGGACTCTTTCATGGTCCTTTGGTGACTTTAAAAACAGAAACTGTTACTTTGACTTCATAGCCAGCCAGCTTTGAGGACAGGCTGTGCAGTTATCTGAATCATCTTTGTTCAGGAGCACAGGGAAATATTCAGAGCAGGCTGACTGCAAGTTCAGCCTGACCCCAGCGTTAATGGCAGAAGCAGTGAGTTACAATCACAGTGTCTGTGGGTGGTCAGAGCGAGGGCAGCTGCCCCAGGGCAGGGTGAGATGCTGCCCTTCCAAGGTAGGTCACGTCGCAGGAGTCGTGCACTCATCCCTGCTGTGAAAATTATCTGGATGTTTTCACCAGAAAACCACTTCTCATCAGAAAATTGCCTTTCATCAGAAAGTGCCAGCATGAGCAATACCTTTGAGTTTTCTTGGTGAGGTATGTTTCTGGGAATGTTGCTCTTTTGCTGGAATTTTTCTCAGGGAAGGCTTCCTCATTTTACATTGACAATAGACGGCAAATAACCCAAGCACTCAGCGCTCCAGGTGCTCCCACACACTGGGAAAGAGCCAGATGCAAGCTCCCATCCTGCTCTCATAGGAGTGGGAGCTGGGTCTCTCCGAGGCCCAGCAAAGGCTCCAAGTGTTGGGCTGCGGAATAATTGGTAGTGGAGGAGTGTCTGTCCTCGGAGTCACCCTGCAGATGTTCACTGAAACGGGCGGCTCAGCCTCCCTCCCAAATCCAAAGGGGAACACCCTAAGCCTCTGGCCTGGGGACTGTAGGCAGACTTGTCAGCAGCCTCAGAGCTGCAGGTCTCTTTGTCTGCAGGTCTCTTAACACAGATCTCTGATGCCGAGATGTCAGTTGCGTTAGGATTTCAAGTTCCATATGGTTGTTAAAAAAGGGTTTTGAGCTGATGTGCACAGAGAAACACTAGAAATGTGTGACCCGAAAGCCTCAAGTAACAAGGGGCAAATGGACAACAACAAAAATACCATTTTAGAAATGTCATGATTTTCAAGCTTATGTAAGTACTTTTGTATGCAATGCCTCTCATGTTGGGGTTTCTTTTTTTCTTAACATATAGATTTGACAGTAAGGGAAATCTCACTATGGGATCAAAGTGGGCAGCATTGAAACTTCTTCCTTCAAAGTGCTCTGGAGCTGCTGCCCTCACAAAAAAGTGCATGGAAAGCAACACAAGAACTGGGGCAGTTAGAGTTGATCTGGTTTTTGACATCTAATGCAGAGGGATTAGAAGACGGTGTCAATGCCTGCAAGAATCTAAGGAAGAGTCACAATTTCTTCTCAGGAGACTAGAGGACAAAGGCAGGGTCAAGAAGTCACACAACACACAGTGGAGAATTTTTCTGAGGTTCAGTACAGGGAAGTACAAGTGAAATGGACCCGGCAAGCCAAACCAAAATGATTCTGAAGGATGTCTGTAATTTTTAGACAGGCCATACAGAACAATGAATACAGATGGATTTGAACTCCAGTGACACTGTTTTTCCTTTTTGCCATTTTCCTTTTGCCAAAGGAACTTTTGGCAAAGAAAATGTTTCTCCCAAAGAGAGATGCTGTGGTTGGCTTTTTGACAGCAAATTTCTATAGATCCTAATGAAGGAGACTCACTTTCATTTGACTGCACTGAATTAGTCACTGATGCCTTTCTTACTTTTTTTCCTTGTGCCCTGTGCTGACATTGTATAGCCCCCAAATCCTGTGTGACTGCAGATAACTTCCCATACTCAAGAAATTTCAGTAGGGAAAAAACCCCCAAACTACTCATGTTTTGAAAGAAACAAATGTACACAGATGAACAAATATATACACTTTGTGGGGAACAATTATTTTCCCTGCGGCTCAATTTCATCAGTCTAAATATGAAAAAGTAGTGATAAAAATGTATCTGTTAGATTACAGTGTGAAGAAATTTCATTACTAGGAATGAGGGAGAGCTGTTTTGCTTATAAAAATAAAAAGCAGTGTGTAGTTGTTAATGGACATGTTTATGGCCACAAGTTGGTATAGCTTGATCTTTTTTGAGAACATACGGATTTGATGAAGACCTATTTTGGGCAGGATGCCCTATGCTGTTAGGACTTGTTTTTCTTGTGTTCCAATGGCTGATTAATTCCTGCCTTTTTTTTTTCCATCTATGTGTGTGCCTTTCTGAGAATTTTTGTTTTGTTTTCTTGAACGTAAAAACCTCAAAAGCCCAAGCAGTATTACACCAACCAGTTGGTCTGGAACACATAGTTAGAAGTTTTAGAAAGCAAAACATTGCCTTTTTTCTTTCTTTCTTAACCAAGCTGTAGTCAAGCAGGAAATTAAAAAAAAAAAAAAACCCCGAAAAGGAAAAGCAGCTGCAACTGAAAGAAATGAAGTGCAGAGAGCATAAAATATGATTTTGTGTCACTGTTTTTGATAACCCGTGAGGATAATAGTAAGGTCACACCTAGATAATACTGAAACATGATCCAAGGGATAGGAAGACATTTAATTGTGGAAAAAAGAGACCTCTGGCAGGTTGATTGACACACAGATCTGTTTTCTAAAAGCATGTTCAGATCCTCTGATTCTTAGGACAGCCTTTGGACAGAGCCTGCCTTGTTCAGATTGTGATAGGTTAATAAGGATTCTGAGGAAGATGCTGGAGATAATTATGCATTAGCTGGAAGGGGGGATTGTTTCATCCTTTTGGAGTGAAGTCTGTGCAGTAGAACATTATCACTCCACTGTACTGAAAGCAAACATTTCGACTTTCATATTATTTGAATGTCTCCATAGCTGTGGAGAGTGGAAAAAAGCCAGGGCCCAGCGTCAGCTCTGGATGGCGGAAATTTCAGCTCCTCATTATCTTGATGGGCAAAGATGCAGCTTGGTTCTGCAGCGCTGGATTATCCGAGCTCCATATTCCACTAGGCTTCTTGAGCTTGGCTGAACAAAGGCTGCCAGGCTGCTCCCACACTTGCATTTGGGGTGTAGTTCTGCAGGAAGATTGAAGACATAAATAGCAATGCTTTAGGTCTGTGAACCTACACAGGATAAATATAACAAGAGTGCGGGAGAGCAGACAGAGTCTTCCAAAAGTCATCTTCCCTGGTAGACCATTAGTGAGGAGCAATCTTCACTCCTGTTTTCTCCTACACCAAAACTCACACACAGAAGCACTTTGGAGAGTCTCCTTTCCATATGTAGCTAATAGAAAGTGCTGGGCAAATTAGGTGCCAAATTAGCTATTAATCACCTTAGTGACTTTGTAGGTTTATTTTAAGGCTAAATTCTCCATAGGCTTCACTGACTTTCCTAAAACTTTCAGCAGCATGAAAAGTCTATACATGTACATCAGAATCCAGAACACTTCCTGCCAGATAAGGCTCTTAAGGCAAGGTGTATCTGAGTTTCCATAGATGGTGGTCCAAGTAATGGTGCATCTGTCAGAGAAAGCAAATTTGCACATTTGGGTATTTATCTTGTCACTGCTGTTGCTTTGTTGAAGCCATAGCTGTTCTTCTCTGGGATGTCATCCTAACATCTCAACCTGATCCTCTTGAGCACCTGCAAGATGAAGAGCTGCAAATCACCTCCAGCCATTGCCCTTAGGTATGAGATCCAGCATATCCTGATGAGAGATTCCCGGGCAGCAGAGCTCCAGGACAACATTTGTCTGAGGGCTGGTTTCTGGGCCATAAGGAAAGAAGTTTCAGTGGTACAGGCAGAGTCCTTCCACTGACTTTGTGAGCTTTGTCTCTGGCTCACAGAGCCAGATTTATGTTGTGGTGTGACAGCATCTTGATTCTGTATTTGATAGGAGAGCCTGACAGCATAATTATGCTGTGATAGGAGGAAAGCTCCTAGAAACAAACTCTTATATATTATGTGTTATGAATGTGACAAAAATACTTACTTATGACCAAATTAGTTTGATGAGGCAGATATAAATTAAGCTCTTTCTGGCGTTCACACGTATCAAAATTTGGAACTTAAAGACAGGCTATCTGAGCTACTATACTGGTAACATAAGATTATCATTCCTCCCTGGAATATGCTTAAAATCTTGACAGTAATTTCAATAGGACAAGTGTTTTTTCTCTCCATACCAGCATGGCCCCCTGGGAAACAGTGGGAGGTACATCATGTGCCAATTGAAAGCGGCATAAAAAACAAAAATCCATAAACACAAGGCATTACAATTTTTTATTGTGGTTACTACAAGGACCATAAATGCTGGCTCTGAGAATTCCTTTTCGCATCTGTTTTTCTTGTTGATATCTCTTTAGTTATTGTCTCAATCTCTTCTTAAGTGTAAGATGTGCAAGGTGCCTCAACATTTTGGTTATCATATTGAGGTAACCCAAGGCTTTGCCTACAATGTAATGGCATTGCTCTCTCTGCTGGCAGTGCAACAGCCCTTGAAATAGATCCAGCCCCTCCACATTTTGGGGAAGGCTGAAGTTAGTGAAGAGGGCAAAACCCTCATCAGTCTTTCGCTGCTTTCTTTCCAAACAGGGAAGAAGCCTGTGCATACACACTTCAAGAGGGATGAAGTTAGGATGCGGTGCTGTGCATTAAAAATTTCCTTGGCTCTCTGGAGCAAAAGACTCCTGTGGCTGAGTATGTGGGCAGACTTGTTAATAGATGTGCAGGTTCTCAGCTTCTCCAGGGGTGAAAGGGGGACCAGCTCGACACAGTCTCGCCATTCTCAACTGACATTTTATTGCTATAATTTGGCATAGGCAAGTAAAACAAGGTTGGGCAGTGGGACCTAATACCTGTTGCATCCAGTGGGAGTCACAAACCCCACTAGCATGGACTCCTTACAACAAACTGCTTCACAAACTGTTCAGACTGGCACACTGAATAAATATACCCTTCCCTTAAATAAGTATACACTTGCCTTCCACACAAAGCCCCCAGAACATCCACACCTCTTTATGAACATTTACAGAGGAAACAGCACTAGCCCTATAATTGTCCACATCAAAATCTGTTTATTTGGAGAAGTTGTTTATTATTCAGCTGGAGGTACCAAGAGTGATGTAGCAGAGAATTGCCACAGTATTAACAACCAAGGAGTGGCCATCACCAGCATTATTGTTTATTGCCTTTCCAGTGCACTGAGGCTGACTTGTTTACAAGAATCGTAACTAAAGAGCTAGAGCTCTCTTTATGTGCCACCAAGTGAGCCTGCAGGGAAGAGCAGGGGAAGAAAAATTGGGGAAGGCATCGTGGTCAGTAGTTGTTACAGGTGCAGTAACTAAAAACACTTATCTCTCCATACCCCACTCTATCCTGTGGTATTTTTTTTTTTAGAAATACCTACATTTCTCAGTACTTTATATAAGCTTTTGACTGTAGGGGTAGTGTGTTAATAAATGTTACTGGAATATAAAATATGTACTGTATTTAGTGAATAATAGATTATAGATAACTCTAAGCATATAACTTAAAATGCTGTAGGTGTTTATGAGCCATTAGTAAGCCATTTATTATTGATCAGGAAGGGAAGGAAGGATCACACATTTAATACAGTCCATGAATCCTGTATTAATCCTTTCTGAAAGGTGTTAAAGTCTTGGTTAGAAATGAAGTGTGAGCCACTGGCCTTTTAGGAGGCTTTCTGGCCAACAGCTGATAAGATCACACTAAGTTCTTGGCAGTTTTGGGACACTCCTTTGCATTGTTGACCTGTCCTGTAGTGAAACCTGTAGCCTCTGGTTTTAGTACCTCTCAGCAGCCATGATTTTGCTTTGGTACACCACAATTCATATCAATTTCATGTGGTGCTTTCCTTTAAGAACTGACACTCTCTTTGTTTCACTCCCTGGCTAAATCTGTTTCTTCCCTCTTTTATGTGTTTCCTGCTCCTCTTCTCCCCAGGGTGAATGCTCACAAAAGTGCTATGACATCTTTGTGCTGGAGACAGTGTGTGTGGCGTGGTTTTCCTTTGAGTTCCTGCTCCGATCCATCCAGGCAGAAAACAAGTGTGCTTTCCTGAAAACCCCACTCAACATCATCGACATCCTGGCCATTCTGCCTTTCTACATCTCTCTCATTGTGGATGTGGTTTCCACAAAAAACAGCAGCAAGCCTGGCGGGGGAGCTGGGAACAAGTACCTGGAGCGCGTGGGGCTGGTGCTGCGCTTCCTGCGGGCGCTGCGCATCCTGTACGTGATGCGGCTGGCGCGGCACTCGCTGGGGCTGCAGACGCTGGGGCTCACCGTGCGCCGCTGCACCCGCGAGTTCGGGCTGCTCCTGCTCTTCCTCTGCGTCGCCATGGCCCTCTTCTCGCCGCTGGTCTACTTGGCTGAGAGCGAACTGGGAGCCAAGCAAGAGTTCACCAGCGTCCCCACCAGTTACTGGTGGGCTGTGATCTCCATGACAACTGTTGGCTACGGGGACATGGTGCCTCGTAGCATCCCTGGACAGGTGGTAGCCCTGAGCAGTATCCTGAGTGGGATTTTGCTGATGGCTTTCCCGGTCACGTCCATCTTTCATACCTTTTCCCGTTCCTACAGTGAGCTGAAGGAGCAGCAGCAGCGAGTAGCCAGCAGGCAGGTGCACCAGCGGCAAGGGAACACTGAGCTCCCAGGTGGTGACAGTACAAGGGGGCTCAGTGCCACATTCCCACCAAGTGATGGTGAGCAGCAGGGTCTGCCCTTGGTGGACCAGTAAGCCAAGGGAAGTTCTTGACCCTGAGCTGAGGACATACGTTGGCAGCACAAGAAGCAGTGGAAAAGGGAGGTCAGTTCTGCAAGAAGAATGCCATGAACTGCATAAATGAGAGGCAGACACACACAAGGTTTTTCTAAAGACCAACCTCTGATCTTAAGGGACTTCTGAAAAGTACCCCTAGAAATTCTACCACGTACAGCTCTGCTCCATTGCTTTTCTTAGGGCTTTTCTATTGAGCAAGTATTTTTGGGTATGCCCAAGGAGCAGCCATTGAACATAGCCAGCCAGCAAAATGTAATGTGAAGCACATCCTGTGCCAGGTGCCATACGGCAGAGCAACCAGCGTGCCACCTCCCTACCTTGCTCAGTGGCACTCCCTGTGTGAGGGGCTGGGCAAGGGGCTCCTCGTGCTGCAACACCCCACAGCACATTTGTTTTGGCAGCAGCACCAAGGAACACAAACCTGAGACAAGGCAAGGGGCGAGGGCAAGAGAAGGGCAGAAGCATCCCTTCAGCTTTACACGGGGCTTGCTTTTGTCTTCTACAGATGAGGCAGCACAGCTAGAGCTGCCAGCTCTGAATTGTGTGTGAGCACAGTTTGCATTATTTAGTAGAGATGCGTATTTACCATCCTAAGCTTTATATCTTAGTCCCATGACAGAAATACACATACAGAAAATCTTCTTGACTATGGTACTGAATGTTAACTTGGTTATTTTTCCTTTGCTAACAGTTGAATATAAAAATACCATTACAAATGACGTTGCTCCGCTTTCTGTTAACTATTTCCATTTCTCATGTATCGAGAAATGTGTTTAACAGGCAGCTGAACCAATCTGAATTATATGTAGCTCAAGAAGAGGAAGGTGATGTTAAACCAGCAGTGACTCGCAGCTCTGTACAGCCTTCCTTGGTGGTGGTGGCTGCACTGCGTACAGTTGTGTGCAAACAGGAGTAGGGGAGTAGTACAAATCCAGCAAGGCCAGTGAGACACTTTCAGTGGGCTCTGGCCTGAGCTGCAGTGCAGCAGCTGTGCTCTGCATTAGGAGTAGCCTTTTGGTTTTACCCTCCCACTATGAAAAAGACAATCCTGTCATTAGAACAAGTGTTCTGGCTCTTCTTCCTGATTCTCAAAGGATTTAAGTCAGTTTAAAGGGAAAATAAATCCTACGGTGGCAATCTGCATGTTTGCTTATTGATGCCCGCCCCATGCATGAGCTTACCAGCCCCAACCCTGGAGGAGCTGTGTAGCTGTTCCAAGTCAGGATGCTGTGTGGGTCTTTCAGTGCCCCTGCAGGTGGGATGAGATCAGGGAATGGAGGGAGATGGAGCCCAACAGAGCCCAACAGTCCCTTGTACCTACACTCCTATTTGTACTAAAGCCATGCAGTGTCACCCTCCATATTCTCCACCCACCAGGAAGGGAACAAAACCTGATAAACTGAAGATGGGATTTGTCTGGTCTGTTGTTTGGGGTTTTTTGCCTCAGCGTATGTTGTAAAACCAATCCTGCATTAGCGAACTCCCATATTAAGCCATTCCTTATAGGAATGAAGCAAGGGAAATGGAAAAGTTACACTTTATTTTAATAAAAATTAAAAGCTTTGTTGCTGACGCGTTGTGTCTGGTGATTTGGATGTGGAGGGAGGCGGTGTTCTGCTGTGCTGATGTGAAGTAGCTTGTGTTACTTGCTGCTGAGCACTACAGGAGATGGAGGCAGCAAAACTGAGCTCCCCCCTACCCTGCAGGATGCACCTGGGTCAGCAAAGCCCCAGCTGTATTGAACTGCAGGCAAACCAAATGCAGGTGCCCCCGCCGGGCCTCTGCCCATCGTTCCTGGCCCAGTGGCACCAGGAACACATCTGCTCCTTGTGCTAGAGAGGAGGGCCAAGGGCTGGTGCCTGGGCTGACTCAGACTCCTGGGAAAGCAATGCCAGCACTGTGTTCCTGTGACTCATGAAAGATTTTAATTTTATTGGTTTATTCCCGGCAGGCATTTCTTTCATTAAGGATTATTAAGGTCTGACATCAGGCATACAGCTTTGCAGCCAGCTGATTGCAAACCAGCAAAGGGAGCAGTAGTGGGGGCACAGTGTGGCCTGGTGCTGAGGGGCAGCACTGCATCTTCTGATGGCATTTAGATCCTCAGCCTTAAGGTGGCACCCGACAGACTCAACAGGTAGACTCACAAGTTCACTCCTCATGGGGATTTGGTTCATGCACACCAGGTGTACTTTGTGCTCCATCTCCAGTGTGAATGAAGTGACCATGGCTAGTGTGCATGGAGGGTGCAGAATGCATCTCCTCAAGGTGGTGAAACCCACAAACTGCAGACACCCTTACCTTTTTACTAGAAAAGCCACACTGGAGTGGACATCCTTGCAGAACAAAGAGTTTCACACTTGCAGCGCTAGCAAATAACCATGAATCAATGCAGCTTTTGGCCTTGCAGCATGACAAAAACAGTGCTGGGACAGCAAACTGCAGCTCAGCAGCTGTGTAGAAAAACAGACTGATGACACACACTAGTATTAATAAACAGTATTATTGCTGTTCTCCATCAAGTTCCTATTGTCCCACAATAGTCAGTTCTTTGTATTTTTCAAAAGGCATATAATTAATTCCAGCATGCACAGAGTTTTAATAAAGTGACAAAACCCACTCATTATGTCTCCCAGTCAAAGCCTGGCTTTTAATAAAGTTTCATTTCATCTACTGGGATGACAGATGAGGAAATAAATATGAACCAGGAACCTTTTAAACAAATTATTTTTGGAAGCTGTATAAAGTTGTGATGCACACATTGCCAGACATAAAAGACACTCAGAGGAGAATGAATTTCACCCAGGGCAGCTGTTGTTATGGGTGATCCTTATTACTTTTGATCAGCTGCTAAATAATGTTGGTTTTGTTGTGTATGGTGGTTGGGTTTTTTTGACACAGCACACAGATGATTTTAAGGCCATTTATCTCTAACTATAATAAATGCCACACTGCTGTATGCAGGCACACTACTGCCAGCAGGTAGTTATATCTGTTTCTTTGAACAACCAAGTGCATCACGATTGTAGCACACTGGTTTTGCCTCAAGGAAAAAGAAAAATAGAAAAGGAAAAAGATATTCCTCTCTCTCATATGGGACAAAGACTCGAAATGTGAGCAATGTCACTTCTACATGTTCATCTTGGTGGCAGCATGCACGGATCTGGACCTACAAATTCTGACAGCTGGCAACTGTGGCAGCTTTCACCACTAGTGATGAAAACTGTAACTTGGGAGAGTTAAGGATGTGTTAACTGGTAAAGGGACCGAGGTAAAGGGAATGGCACAAACACAACTTCAGCTCATAGAGTGCATGTGCACAGCCACCTCCTACCACACAGCAGCCTCAGTTAAGAAAAAGCAGTAATGCGGAGGAAAAATGTGACGCTGGTGTCATCTCCTCAACTGTAAGCTGGACAGAGGCTGCTGTCCCATGCTGCCGAGGCCAGAACAGGCACAGGCTATGGTAGCCTCACAGCAGATGCCTCATGGGGGCAAAGCATCCTTGGCCTTCCCCTTGGTACTTACAGCCTTAGAGGACTGTGAAGCCTTCGTGGGAGAGGACAGAGGCACATGGAAGCGCTGCTGGCCCATCTGCGGCTGAGCAAAGCCCCTCAGTCTCCCAGCTGGCATCTACCAGAGCCAAGTGCGTGTGAGCCGGGACACAGAAGGGGAGGAGGGAGGGTCTGAAATACTGTGCTTGCTGTCAGTGCATTTCTAGATGCTGACATGCACGTGGGGCAGGCTGCTTTACAAGGCTGTTTACCTGAAAACCTGCCCCTGTCCCAGGGTGAACCTCCCATCATGTTCTGGTCCCCGTCTTTTATTTACTGCTGTTGGCACAAGTATTCAGGCAGTGTTTATTTATTGGCGCGCTGTTGACTTACACACTGATATCTTCTTTCTTACAGAAGGCCTCTAACAAAGCTAGAGTTGTCAGTCAAGTCCTGGAAGCCTGCTTGGCTTTCAAGCCTAAGGATCACAATCAGATTTAACAAACAGAACCTGTGGACCAATTTTTGCTTAATACCCAGTACCAAATGTGAGCTTTATTTTATGTCTTAAAATGTTTTTAATTGCTCCTGACTGCATGCATTTCAAACATCTAACCATGACATTTCTCCCACCATGAAGCCACAGTGCAGACCACTGCCTACCATGCACAGCAGAGCCAGGCTGCTGCCCTGGCTGCTGCAGCACCCAGAGATGAGGTTCCCCATTGTTTCCCTTGGGGCCAGCCCCACCATTGGCTTCCCCACAGTGAATGCCAAAGCAGCAGCCAGTAACACCAGCACTGCCTGGGAGAGAAGGTGCAGGCACTGCGAGTGTTGAGCAGGCTTGGCAGCTGTGAGAACTGCTTGGGTCTCCACTGCCAGCAGACTGCAACAGAGCAGGCAGGGTTTATCCCCAACCTCACATTCCTCCTCTTTCCCCCCCTCCGCCAGTTTGCTGATTTACCTATCTTTACCTTCATGTTTTGGTTTTCCTTCTTTCCCTTCCCTTCAGGAGTATCACCCTTCAGGTCCTTGTTTGAACAAGCTCAGTCTCCCCTACATCTCTCCTCCTGCCCTTCCCAACCCTCTCTCCTATGCCTCCAGCCCTCTGTCCTCCCCAGCTCCCCTTCTGCAGCTCCTGCAGTCATTGCACACAACAACAGCAAACCACCTCTCCATGCCAGAGCAGCCCAACACCCTAGATCTGCAGCCTGGCAGGATTCAGGAGGTGCACAGCAGCTGCAAGGCTGCTCCTGACAGTCTTGGCTTGTTTTCCCATCCAGAATGAACAGCGAGGCTGGCCAAGACTTCCCTTGGGGCAGCAGTTGGACATGAGATGACAGACTCAGCGTCCTCATCTTCTGTGCAGAGGCTGCCAAAAGCACATCCCTCATCTGTGTCCTATCTTCAAACTCATTCTGCAGTCTGCATGACACAGGATTCTTTTAAAGCTATGTAATAATCTGTTAGTAATTTGTTTTTTACTTTGAGCATTGCAGACACAAACAAGTTATGTGGTCTCAATGGTTAAATTTACCCTGGTATGTATGGAAGAGCAGGGGACAGAAATCCAGAACCCCTGCTGTGCATCATCACTTCAGGACAATTTATGCTTTGTGCTTACTCACTCATCAGAAGGAAAAACCACACTTGTTATTCATATCAACAATGCTCCTGACAAGATGATTTATAATAAAGAGTTAAGAAGCATACATTTTGTACCTGAACAAAACAAAGCAACACTGCAATTTATATATAATAGGTAATTTTTATTAAAAAAAAACATTGCAACTGACAGAAAAAAATAAAGTCCATGAAATGTGCCATACATTCAAAGAGATGTATTTAAAGTAAGAGATTTCTTATTCTCTGAGGTGATCATTGAAACAGATACTTCCTGACAATTAGAGAACAAAACGAAAGTTCTGTAACACTTTGTCCCTAGAGTACCGTGCAAGAAGTTCTAGAGTTCCTGGCCAAGAGTCCTACTTGCTAAATGCCACATACAGAAGATGACTTGGACATGGTTTCACTGGCTTCTCTTCCAGCATTTGCTGCTCTGGTGTAAATGAGACTGGTCTGCAGAGCTTGCTGGTTTAGGTACCGATGACAGACTCAAGAATCCTCCCAAGGAAGAATCCCAAAAGGAAAAAACAGAAATTGTTTTATCCCCAGTAATATCTGTAGTTCAAAGCCAAAGAGATGGCCAAAAGTGTGCACTCCCAGGTGAAGCTGTAACATACAAAAGTATGTTTCTTACGAACCATTAATTTCTTACATCCCTGTTTTGCAGAATATTAGAAAAAGACCACCAAATACAAAAATCTTACCATTACAAGTTATTAAAAAAACCCTTCAGACCAATAAAACACACAAGAAAGTGGGTTTTTTTTCAAACAGTAGAAATACAATCCTCATTAAAGCAGCATACCAGAGAAGCCAGTTGTTAAGTTTTCAATTAAAAAAGACAAAAGCCCAGATGTTCTTGTAACACATCCAGAACACTGGAGAAAAGAGAGAACAAAACATTCATAGTCTGCCATGCTGAGTACATTGTCTTTGTAAGGTCACTTCAGGCCTAGGAGAGTATGGTATCGAACAAAGAGTATGGAGTCAGTGCCCTGGGCACAGTGTGATTCCCCTCCGCTGGACAGTTTGCCACCAGTGAAGACAGTCCAGACTCAAATCGTGAGTTCCCCAAAGAAAGCGCGGTAGGGGAAGTATCTGACTTACACACTGAAGTTACCAATCCTCAGACTTACTGCCACTGCTAAGAAAACATTAACTCTTGAGCTATTCTTAACAGAAAAAAATGATTCTGAAAAATCTGTCCAACACCTTGCCTGTGGCCAGATGGGACTCACTCAGCAGAGGAGAGGGAGGAAGCCTCATGAAGGAAGCAGCACAGGTATAGCTGTTCCTGGGACCAAGGGCCTTGCTACAGGCCCCTCACATCACCCAGGGCAGTTTCATGACAGCAGTGTCACAAGAGGAGCCCAGGGGCTCGGTCACAGCCCCGCGGGTCCACAGCACCAGCAGCTGCACATCACAGACAGAGCACAGTGACCTATGCTGGCTAACAGCCTTTAGAGACAGCTACATAAACTCCACTCTTTCAGCTTTCTCAGTCCCTCTCAGTACAGGCTGCTGATTCTTCTGAAAAAGATGAATCTCTTCTTTAAGACCCTAAAAGTTCACAACAGTAAAAGGAAAACACAGACTCCTTCCTAGTTGGGCCAATGCAGGAAACACCCCAAAACATGACCTGGTTCTTGTTTGGCATTGGACAACATGAACACAAATCTCAGCCTCCACAAATCAAGATGTCAGATGCTGGTCCTATTCCAGGGGATACAATTTTTTCTGTGTTTCAAACTTTTTCATTTCTGAGCTAATGAAAATGGACCTGCTTCTATCTTTGTGGCTCAATCACTATCTAGAAATACTTGCCTGGCAGTACTGGTAACACCCATCTGCTGGCCCCTTGGTTTGGGAAAGACACCTTACAGCCCAGCTCTGTCCTGTGCACAGCTGCAAGGGCAGTGCTGCCATCCAAGTGCAGGGCAGACTATTCTCACACCCCATAGCTTCAGAGCACAATTACCTAAGTTCCCTGCAGTCTCCTGCTGGCTCCTCCTTTTGCCTGGATGCTTGACTGGCTGTGCCAGCTCTAGACGTGACTCCAGCACCATCAGACGCCCTCCATCATCTCCTCCAGGTGTCCTCTTGCAGCGGGAAGGACCTGCTCACTCTTTAGCTTTACAGCATCTGTGGCTGCTCACCTGTTTGCAGGACCTCCCACCCCCACCTTCTCTCACCAGACACCCTTACAGATAAAGGAGAAAGCTCCTGGATTTGCTATTCAATACTTCTTCCTCCATCGTGGAGATACTGAAAGCTAGTATATGCCACAAACTTCCCGCCAATATACAGACAAATTGTATTATATTTATATAATACAATTATTATATTATATAAATAGGTAGAAGTTTCAGACAAAATATCCTATAATTTCTGTGGTGTAACATTTTTAAATAGCATTAAAAACACAAACCATCCAGCCCTTGTGATTAAATATACAAACATCTGTGAATTAATAAGGCTCATAGGTACGTATGCAAAAATAAAGTGCCCCTCCCCCCACCAAGAAACAGTTCTGTACAGCTAAGTCTGAAAACAGAGCAAGTTATTTAACACAGAACTTCCCGAGCTGGATGTGCAGACATATTTTCCATCCTTGTTCTCATTTCTGCTTTCAACTTGGCAAAACAGGAGTATTTACAAGTGGAAGAAGAGATGCCATGGCTGACTCCGCTGACCTGCAGCCACCTGCCCAGCCAAGTTCCTCACAGGGCCTTGGTGCTGGCCGGGTGTGCAGTGTGGGACACGGGCTTCTGGGGGTAGTGGCTGTACAAGTAAACCTGCAACAGGATAGCGATATCCACAAATACCTGCAGGAGTCCACAGATGGAGAACTGGAAAGGGGCCTGGTTCAGGATGAAGTAAACAGTCTTGAATGTGTCCCCACTGCTCCACATCAGCACCATCTTGATGCTAAAAGACAGAAAAAAGGGAAGAGTGCTTACTGAGAAGAACTTGGCCTTGGATTAGACCTGCTGTGCCTACTGCAGCTAGGATTTATACCCAACAGTGGGTTGGGACTCCCCTTGACACAGGCAGACAGTGTGCGTAGCCAAGACAGGCAGCACTGTAGTTGGACCGGAGGATCAAATTCTCTGCTCCACAAACTGCAGCACTCTTATCTCAGCAATTACAGCTCCAAACACCTGTGGCTATGAAGGTATCCAACGTTTTAAAATATCCAGCTAGGGTATTTGACTCAGTGGTGCTCTGTAAACATGACTGGCACATGCTGACAGCGTTGACTATAAACCGAAGTAAAAGACTGCATGGAAAAGAACAGCAATTCATCCCAGCAGTTACTTCTTGTGCATGCCATTCTGTGCTCATGCAAGGTAAAGTAACACACAGATTACTCTCATGCAGGTATACTTTCAGCATCTGCTGAAACAAACAAAACAGATAGAAGAAACTTCTTACTGCAGAAAATGCATAACCAAAAAAAGCAGACAGACAGATTGTCCAGTAATAAAGAAAGAGGAGAAATTACATGCCTGCAGCTGTTACTGGAAGGATGAACAGCACTAAGGATTTTGATCAAGGACCCAGATCGAGCAATGCTCAGAGTTCCTTATAATAGCCAAACTTGCTTTCATCTTGCTCTTCTGCTGAGCATTCCCTGTCCTGTAGTCCAGCTCCCGCTCCCCCACATCAGGAGAAACTCTGGGCAATAGAAGCAAGTTCTTCAAACAGACCAAATTATTTTAATGTCCTCAACAAAATGTGAGCAACCAAACTCAGAAGGCTGTTTCTGAGCTTCATGCACTTTATCAGGAGAACTTTTTAAGCAGCTGGATAAGCAGGAGCAGACAAAAGCTTTGTAGTTCACAGTATGAGCACTGCACACGATTTGTCATAATTACAAGCAATTTACATTTTGCCAGCACAGACTCCAATTCATCACACACAGGCAGGCCCATGCAGCAGGGCAGGACTTAATGTTCATTTTTCAAACACTCAGGCAGGAACTCACAGGATTTGTGTTTTGGACACGAGTGCACAATGCCATTGCAAGCCAAATGCTGCAGCCTGTTCTTTCCCCACATCGGAAGGGTGGCCAAGAGCATCAGTTTGTACAGCCCCATCACACTATGGAAATGAGAGCCTTTTGTAACTCGGGTCATGTGGCCCAGAGCACAAAACAGGTCTACAATAAGGACGTTCCACAGAGTCTGTGTGGAACTGCAAGCGAGGATATGGGGTTGAGTGAGCAGTCATTCTCCACCCAGGGTCATTCTAAAAATGTAAATAATAATCAGAGAAAGAAAACAACTGCTGAACTCTACAGCCGGCACCACCTGCCCTGTGCATCTTCCCAGTCACACCAAGTCACCTTACGTCACACTTACAGGACATTTATAGATGCAGGTGGTGGTCAGAATTCATGGAGATTTTAATTAGGAGGGCAATAAACTCTGAGGGTAATAAAACTAGCACCTTGCTTGCTGGCAGTCAATATTACTCCTCCTTTGATTTTATGAGTATTAGTGTTTGCAGGGCAACTGATCACAACTTGTGAATCTGTCCTGGCATGGCTGGGCACTCTCACTAAAAGCACATGCTCAACCAGGCCGATCAAACTAAGTGCTCACTGTTGGCAGAAGGGCAAATCAGGGATACCATGAGATAGCTGAATAGGAACTTAACAAATATCCTTAATACAAAGGATATTTGCCACTCCTTCCCAATGGAGAAAGCCAGCTGGGTTTTTGAAGTGACTTTACAGTGCAGTGCAGTTGTGGAGGAGAAGATACCGAGTCAGAAGATGTAAAGCCTGCAGAAGAGCTAACCCCCCCAGAGAAAGAATAATCAATCACTGAGGGAAAACTTAAGGACACCTGCACTTCAGCAGCAGCACCACAGGAGCCAAGCACACCTCTAGCTGTGTCACATGCTGTGCCGAGTTTGCCAAAGCAGGTCTGTGTTTTGCTAGGAAGCCACCTGTGAACTCAGTAGTCTGCAATACTGGCTGGAAAACTTGGTGCATGTTCTGACAGCCTCTGCACATTCCAGAGCTCGCACTTCAGGTCATACATCTGACACTGAAGGACATCATCATCTTGCCTGGAGTTCTCACTAGGACATGACAATGCTCCACACACATGAAAATCTCAGCTTGTCCTTGACAAAAATGATCTTAAAAAATGCTACAGGTAGTTTAAAGAGCTAATGCCACTGGTCTGTGTACTAAAAAACATACATCCTTCTCTGTCCGGTAGCTTGGACAAAGCACCAGAGAAAACCTGCAAATCACCAAGGTACAACAAAAATAAAATACAGAAAGCACTTGACATCCCGTAACACTCAGTCCTGCAGCTGCACCGAGGTTCTCAGGGCTGATGCAAAGTAGTGACTGTGGGAGTGCTGGCTGCCCTCCCAGAGGAGAGGCTGGGATTGGAAAAAAGGAGCACGTCCAGCAGAGACCAAAAGGTGCATGGGGCAATCACAAAGCACTTAGCAAGGAAATGGGGACAGTGTCATGCAAGAGGTGAGAAAATGCAATGACGGGCCACAGAGGAAAGCAAAGGAGACAGCAGAGGAATGAAGAGGTTGGTCAGATGAGAAGACGATAGAAAAAATAGACTGGAACAGGACAGGGAATGACAGCAATGGAAGATAACTGGAAACATGGTATGCAAGTCCTTGAAAATGACCTGAATGACCACAGTTTGTGTGGCAAGGTTTTGGTGGCAGGGGCCGGGGAGGCAGGCTACAAAGAGACTTCTGTGAGAAGCTGCCAGAAGCTTCCCCTAAGTCCCAGAGAGCCAATGCCAGCTGGCTCCAAGATGGACCTGCCACTGGCAAAGGCTGAGCCCATCAATGATGGTGGTAGCACCTCTGGGATAATGTATTTAAGAAGAGGGGAAAAAACTGCTGCACTACACAACAGCCAAGTGAGAGGAAGTGAGAACATGTGAGTGGGAACAGCCCTGCAGACACCAAGGTCAGTGCAGGAGGAGGGGGAGGTGGTGCCCCAGGCACTGGAACATTCCCCTGCAGCCCACAGCAAAGACCATGGTGAAGCATCTGTGCCCCTGCAGTCCATGGGGGAGCAGAGATCCACCTGTAGTTTGTGAATGAACCCACCCTGGAGTAGGTGGACGCCCAAAGGGGATTGTGACCCCATGGGAAGCCTGTGCTGGAGCAGGTCCCTACCGGGACCTGAGGGTCCATGGAGAGGTAATTCTTATATTTGTTCTTACTTTAGAGGTAGACAAAAAAGACACCATTCTAGCTTGGGCAGATAGCTGCCCCTTACCTGCCCTGATGGAGAAAAGAGCAGTGTCTGTGAAAAAGGGAGCATTTTATTGCCCAGAAGAAATGGGAATTTTCAATTGGTTGTGGAGAAGAAAGAACAAAAAGGGGAGAGCACACCTGAGCCCTTGATCCACTGCTGTATTGTGACCCTGTATTTGTTGAGTGAATAATGGAATCATTAGGTTGGAAAAGACCTCTAAGATCACTGAGTTTAACCATTAACCTAAACCCACCCAACCATGCCAAATCCACCTCTAAACCATGCTCCTAAGTGGTGCATCTGCACACTTTTAAGTATCTCCATATTCTGGTGCATGTCAACCAGCACCCCCAGGTCCTTTTCCGCTGGGGACCTCTCCAGCCACTCTTTCCCAAGCCTGTAGCTTGGGCTTGCTGCAACCCAAGCGCAGAACATGGCATTTGATCTTGGTGATGCTCAACCAACCTCAGCCCATGGATCTGCACCTTTGCCATGCGCCAGGTGTCGTGGGCTGGTAGATCACAGACTTTGGCGCACCAGAGTCTGACCCTTGGCTTCACAGTGCAAGGGAAAATGCTGCATTGCTAATGCAGGGGAGGCTTTGCTACAACAGGTAGTCAGGGCCCACCATCAACACTGTCTGAGACTGGAAAGCACAGCACAAAGAGGCTGCACGCAGCAAAAATTTCCCAGACTATCTCACAAAGACCAACTTCATACTCCATCTTCCTGCTATCTGCAAAGTCACACAAGACAAGCTGTTCCGTGCAGCACTAGCTACAAAGCAAAGCAGGACTTAGGAGTAAATATGTCTTTCCTGAAATAGCCCAAAGCTAAGCTGGGGAGATGCAGAGGGGAGGAAATGCTCACCTTGTCGATATGGAGGATATGCTCTAGGAGGACAGCACAACTGCTTTTAGCACATATGAGCAAGCAGGTTAGGGGTGAGCAGTGCCAGAGAGCAACCTGGGGATGCAGAAATAAACAAATGGCAGCATTTGTCTGTGTGACAACAGAGATGCCAACTGCAGAGGCAGGAACTGTGTTCAAATAGCTGGTACTGCCAGAGGCTGAGGCAGACTTGTGGTAAAAATAGCACTTCCCAGTAATGTATATCAGCACCGCAGTATCCCATGACAACAAACCTCCTAAAAAGCAAGCACCTTCCTCACAGCTGAGCTCAATGGAAGGAGTTGTTAATGTAGTAACAGCCAGGGCCAAGACTGTGTAAATTGAGAAAGACCACAAACAGGAAAACCTCTATTTTTTCAACTGTTTTTAAAATCTGAAAGAGCACTTATTCATTCTGCTGCTGCAATTAATTCCCAGAGAGACACCAGCCCTTCTGATCAGACACTAGACTAGGGGTGGGTTACTAAATGATGGGTTTTAATATGGTAATATGAAAATGCCCTACAGTACTGCTCTTCTCTACCACTGATAGCAGATTTCATAAACAAGCTGTACCCATCTTCATTTGCTAAATAAATTACATGCTGGAAAACAGCATTCACTTTTCTCATGGAATAAGTTGTTTCATTCAGGTTCCCTGTATGTTGTATATTAATCATGAAGTGACAGCAACTAGAGGTAAAAAACAGCTATCAGTAACATGGTATAAGTAGTCAGTGAACAAATCTTAATTTTTATAGAATTATTTCTGGAATTATTTAGATGTAGAAAGAGCTACATTCAAAAGAGTAAAAAAAACCCAAACCATATTCTGTTGCCTTTTTCTGTGGGACTATACTAGAGGCTGAGTAATTTACAAAACAATTATATCTGCCAGATATTCAGGTTCAATTTGCCTTATCCAGGACTAATACCATTCTAATCAAAGCTTTTCAGCATCTTCATTCCTTCTGCACAAAACCTGGCTGCAACAGTCTCAAGTCTCTGATTTTCCCTCACAGTCTTTGCACATTCTGCTCAACATTAGTCATTTGTGGATCATTACACCTTTCTTCTTCCTTCATCTGAAAGAACAAAAGCTACCAAAAAGAAGGATCTTGCAAAAGATTATGAGGTGTGAAGCCCCCTCTTCCACCTCCCTGTGAACCAGTCTGTCTTAAGACTGTTGCAACCCTCCATCCAAACAGCAGCAGGGCTGCAGAGCAGCAGTTTGCAGAACACAGGCTGGGACTGAGCACAAAACATGCAGAAGGAAAAAGACACAGCAGTCCTCGCTTCCTGTTTGCACTGCAAATTTTCTCACACTGATGTTATGACTCTGCATGTTTGTCACTTAACACACAAACCCAAAAATATCCTGCATGCTGGAAGACACTGAGAGAATCAGACATTAGACAGGAACTACCATTGAAAAATACTGTAGTGGTTTGAGCAGACATTGCAGCACAAATAGCAACAGGAGGTACGTGCTGCCCTGATCTAATTACATCCTGCCACAGTCAAAAACTTAGGGCTAACTGTGCTCAGACATTGGATGAACTCAAAACTTCTAAGTTATGTTTGATAAGAGAAAATAGAATATAATTTATTGGCCTTTACCTATGTAAAGAAGAGAATTAGCCTGTACTCTTTGTTCAAGAATCAGTGGACATTGTCCACAACTTCCACACGTCATGGCCCCACATTATGGCCAACTTCCCCACATCTTGGCTGTGACACAGGTTTGGCCAAATCAGAAAATCTGATTAGACTGTCACAGTTTAAGACATTTCTTCATATATTAGCACTTGACTTTCATACATGTTAAAACACAGTGACAAATCTTTGAATGATGGGATACAAAAGCAGAATAAAATAATTTAAAAGTTGACAATATAGTATTTCGTTAGGAATATAGTGCACACAGCGGCAGCCTGTCAGTGAGTATTTTCAACCCTGCATTTGGTTTTGGGAAGTGAGGAAGGAGGTACAGAAGGTATCTCTCCAGCAACCTTTTAAGCTGCTACCTCCCACAAACCATTTGCACAGGAATGTCTGGAAGAGAAAGCAGATACAGTTGTAACATCCTGACTTTGGAAAACTTTCAGCTTCCATTTGCAGCTCAAAAATAGTCTACTTAGAAAAGAAAGCAAGCATCCCTAACACTGCACTTCAATCAGAGGCTGGCCTGCCTACAGCAGTGAAACACAGACCAGAAAACATGCAACATGAATGTCGTGTTATTTTTAACACTGCATAAAACAAACAAAAGTTAATAAATAGAGCATTTGTTTCTAACAAAATGCCATATGGCTTAACAAAAAAAGGAGTCCTCCTCATGCTAACCAAATTGCTTAGCCTGCCAAAAACTATTAAAAGAAAAAGAAGAAAAAGAAAACACACGGATCAGATGTCCAAAGTGTCTGAAGTTTGAAAACACGGAACCTAAGTGTGCATACCCTAAGACAGGTCCTTCTGTGTGCACAAGCAAAGATCATGTTTTAAATATTGCACAGCCAGCTGGGAATCCAAGCATGAAACTCTTCACCAGTCCTATGTGCCCTGCTTGGTGTGGGTGCCTTACCTCACTTCTCAACAATTTTTCTGAGGCTGGAGCAGCACTGACCATCTCCAGAGAAAGACATTTATCCAGCCCCACACTACTAGCAGGAGTTAAGAGGAGCATGCAGCAAGAGAGATACAGCACTTATTTTGGACCTTTGTAACCAAGCTGAAGCAATTGAGTTAAAAACATATCCACAAGCAATTGACACCACAGTCAGCTGCAATCCAAGAGCAAATTTTCTAAAAGTTCCTGTGATTTTCAGGGACTGTATTCATCAATGAAGAAAGATGAAATGCAAAATTTCATTCTTAAACACCATCAGGCAAACAAACCCAAAAAGGTGCAGCTAAACAAAAAAGTTTCACAGAAAAACAGGGTAAATTGTTATTTTTAATTTTTTTTCATTAATATCTGTTTTCTGAACTCCCAAGAATGGCAGTGTCAGGCATTCTGATCCCATGTAGCATGTCCACCCAAAAGCCAGTATTTGCTAGAGTACGTCTATGAAAGAACAGTCAAGGGGAAACTACAAGACATGCCGCACAGGGCCAGTAGATAGTCCAGGATCACTAATACGGCCTCCAACTATGCCAAGCAGCTGTACCTAAAGTTCAGCCTGTAAGTGTCCAGAAACTGATAACCCTTAACAGCTACAAAGTACTTCTAGTTCCCTACAACTTGTGCTGCAGAAAGAAGGGCAGCAGGTCTTAAACAGCACAAAAAACCCCACGTTCTGTGAAGCAGGTATGAAAATAAATCTCTTCTGTGGGCCAGATGAGAGATCTGAGCCACAACTCACACCAGTGCCCTTTCAGCAGGAGACACAGATGGATGCCAGACAGACTGCAAAGCTCAGGTCTGCTTAGAAATGTGGTATGAACACAGGTCAGACAGGCTCTGTTTCTGCTGCTGGTGAAGTGGGAAGCTTGGAGACCTCCTGCCATGGAAGGGACCAGATTTCCTCTGGCGCCAGGGCAGAAAATCATGTCCTGCACCTCTCGCAATAACCACAGTCAGCTGTCAACACACATGGTACTGTCAAGGTAATAAGAATGGTGCAGAGCACACCTAAATTACACCATCCTTCAACATCTCACTCGTGAAGTTGTTCTTGAGGATCTGTTCCTGCTTCCCTGTCTCTCACCTCCCACTCATGGCATTGCAATTGGTGGAGCTGCAGGCACAGCTGCTGGCTCATGCTGCTCAAGATGCTCTCCTGCTGCCCATCTTCTCTCCAGCCACTTGGCAGAGCCCATGCTGGGGCCCTACATCATGCACTGAAAGGTGAATGATAAAAGGACTTGCTGCCATGCCTGGGCACAGGGAAACAAGTCCCAGGAAGCAGCATTCCTTCCCATGGCTCGCATCCCTGCAGGGCGAGTTGGCTTGCCACATCCCAGTAGTTGCAGCCTGCCCACTGCCAGGAAGGACATCACTGCTATGTCCTGCAAGGCCAATGCCAAGAAGTAGCAACATAATGTCCCTGTGCAACACCATTCAGTGTATTTCCTGCTCTAGTTCTAAATAACCTGGGACAAATTCAATTTGAAAGGTAATAAAAAGACATGAGGGAACAGAGGTTTGCTTCAGCACAACTATGTATTCCAAGGCTCAAAGCAATGCTTTTAAATCTTCCTTTCTTCCTGCCCTAGACAACCAAGAGATCATCAGACTCTTCATCCAACTTGAGGTCATTTGAGCACATTTTTCCTTCATCTTCATATAGTAACAAGTACATAGCTTGAGCACACTTCTAGTATTCTACTTCAATAATTGCAATTACCTCTTTGGTCAACATACACAAAGTAACAGTCCCAGCTCTAGTGCTTTCCTTGCTCTAAATCACTAGAGTTACCTTGTCTTCAAAGCCAGCATCCACAAGGACAAAATCTAATGATGTTGCAGTCATTACTTTTCATGAATAATCACATCCTTCAGTTAGTAAAAATGCTTCTCATATTCTTTAAAACCCCAAACACGCAAGTAGGTAAAATACGAGTGATCACTCAAGGACGAAGTCTAGATTACTGTCTGGAAAGAAATTACAGATATTTGCAAGAACAAAGCTCACATTCTCCTCCAAAACATCTTAGCACTGTAAGGAAATAATGGCAGACCTGGCATAGTTGTCAATGGCTGGACTCAGTAACCTTAGAGGTTTCTTCCAACTTTACTGATTGTATAAAATAACCCCTTGCAAGCTCTGTATGAAGGTATGTCACCACATAATTCTTCATCTGAAGTGCCAGGTTTCTCCCTTTCCTTCCACATGCTCATGTACACACAGAGGTGCAGAAGTGAAGTTAGTGGCGACACCATACACCTCTGTGCTGCTTCTCAAAGAAAAGCCCAGTGGGAAGGCTGTGTTTTGTCAGCAGGTGCCACCACAAACCAACCCTTTCTGAGCCACTTCCCACATTGCCACTGACCCATGGTGGCTGCAGAGTTTTGAAGCCCTGCTGTAGGCAGAACTGAATGCTGTAGGGAGGAAATAAAAGCATCATGATCACATCCCACACACAGTAGCATGAAACAAATCTTAAAATTTTAGCCCAAGTAGAGTTTTTGCAGTTCAACAAGGATAGACATCCTCTAGCCTATCTTCCCAAACTCTTGCTATCTGCTGTCTTGTACACCATGAATTCTGTTTTAGGAAATTCTCTAATACAACACTTAGTATCTGACAGGACAAGGCTTCCACAACTATCCTGAAAGCTTGCCTGACAATGCCAGGACATCTGGCTAGGCATGTAATTCCCTTACATGATGTAGACATGTATCATTCCTAGCCATCCTCCCCAGAACAAATTAAAACCCTACCTTTCGGCCTTGCTGAAACAGGTTTTTCTGATATCAAGATTTTTATTTTCTACACTCCACTCAAGAATACTATGAGCACTTCCTCCCCTCCCAGTGTTTGGGCACATCAATTCAGTATGTCAGCCTGTGCACTTCCCACTCTTCTTCTGTTTGTTTGTCCCTCTGTGTCTGAGGAGCAGGGGGCCAAACACACCATTACAGGTCAAAGCTGAAACAGCAAATCTCTGTAGTCAACCCACTCTCATCTGCCCAGCTCCCATTCTCCACCCAGTTCTTTTCAGTAGTCTTTCTGGACCACCCTGCAAAGTCACTTCCTGAGCTAAGGTTCTTTGATTTTTTTTTTTTTTTTTGCTGTTCTGGCTCATCTGTTAACTACTTAAATTACTCACCACTCTGCTGTTTTTACAGATCTTCATCACAGTCACTACTACCTTTATGGCTGTTTGCACCCTTGCATCTCAACCAACATTTCTTCAAACTCAAATCTCAGTTACTTCCACCCCATATTTCTACCACTCAGTCCTACAGCACTGAGGGAAACAGCTCTGCAATCACATAAGCAGGTAACTTAACCCACTTACACAATTGGCTGTGGTGAACTCTAACAAAACAATACAGGTGCTGGAATGTCAAGAACTGAGGTACTCTTGTTCCCAAATTTGTTATGTAACAGAGAAAGACAACATTTTTAGAAAACTTTCATCTCTCAGGTGGCTTCATGAGAGGCTCAATTCCCACCTTTTGTGCCTTGACCTGACCTTATCTATGCAAAATACCTTTGCATGGCTTCCTTGCCACAGGAAGATGGAGCACCAAATGTAATGGAATGGTTTTGTAACAGAAGCATAATAAATTTTCTCTTGCAATTCAAATTCTCAGGGCACAGAGAAAAGCACCTACCGAGAGAGCACTCATTAAACATGCCAGCAGAGCTTTATTCCTACTACTGTAGAGACGCCTTGAACTATTTGTAAAAGATGAATGCTTTTGGTTTGAAGTAATTTGCTTTGAATTTACTTTTTGAACTGAGAGGATGAAGTGCCAGGGGAAGAGAAATGAGAGAGAGGTTCAATATGTGCAAGAACATTAGCAGTCCACACTGTGTTACAACCTTAGAGATGCTCAAGGGTAGTGGATACTGCTGCTCACGCTGTCAGAAGTTCTGGGAGGCTGAGGGAAGGAAGGTCTCCCTCCTGGATTTTTCCAACTGTCCCTTCCTTCAGTTCCTGAAATTCTCAGATGGGTTGAGTGTACAGGGCACAAAGAACTGTCTTTGGAGCCTCATACTGTGCTGCTGCAGCTCTTGAGAGAATAGCTATGGGGAGACACAGCAGGTGAGCATGGAGGTGACTGAAGTGCTGACACACCACAGCAATCCACAGGCCACAGATCTGCAGAGAGTCAAGCAAAAAGTGCAGGCCCTTGAACCTGGGGCATTGATCACAGGTCTGCTCCAAGTGAAAAGAGGGTCTGGAGGAGAGAATCCACTTAATTCCTAAGATCAGAACAAAACAGTTTCAGTCCATCTGTTCACATGCTGACAGAACTCTGCCCTTATCCTGAGTGTACTGAGACCAAGCCTGTTTATTTTCCTGATGGAGTAACACTTTCAAGGGAGAAGAAATCAGAAATCTTCTGAGGACTACAGACTACTTTCTTTAATCTCTTAGCCTTAAAACAGGCAGATTCGGGAAGGGAATCTGATGTTCCTGTTGCCTATTAGAACTACAAATTAAAAGGTTAAGAGAGAAAACAAGCTCTTTGTAGTAAGCCTTACAGTTGTACAAAAGCCTCATTCATCCAGTGATGAAAATTGCTGACTATTATGCAAACCTGTATGTGTATGCAAAGTCCAGAAATTAAAAACCTTGGAATATTTTACATAAAAGCCACGATAAAAAGAACAATAGCGACCAGCTGATCAGTGGCAGGAGCAGAAGAGGAAATGTCAGCAAAGCAAAACAATCAAACAAGTAAAACTTGTTTGAAGCAATGACAACAATTGTTGAAGGTCCACCAAGAAAACTAAGGATCTGAGTAAAGAAGAGCATTTAGGAAGACAACAGGATACAAGAATAGAATAGAATACAGTAGAATACTTCAGTAAATTATATGTATAGTTTAAAATAGGCAATTTGTAAGCATGGTGACAGTTCTGATTAACTTAGTGCAATTGGAAAGGCAGCAAAACTAAGGAATGGACTATACAACTCTAAGAACAAACCACTTTTAAACAGAACTCATAATTTTACATTTACCCAATGTAGTTCTGTCTCATGCTTAAGACCTTGATTTCTTCATTTGCCAGGGTCCCAGACTTAACTTTTAGGTCCTAACTAATCCCTCGAGACCTACTTTCTCTTTCATAACTTAGTCCCTCTGATTGTCTGCACAGTGCTTTATGCAATGAAAACCTGCTTCTTAGTTGGGTCAGATGATTTGAATCCACAAAACTACATTGGGGTTTTTTTGTCTGTCTGTTTGTTTGTTTGAGCTAAATGGCCTTCACCTCCCATACCCCTCTTCCGCGTTCTCTGTTTTGTCTGTTTAATATATAAAGCAGCTGCTATTTTAAGAATAACAGAAGACACTGCTTAATCAGCACCTGGAGGGTACAATGCCAAAGCCTGTGGGAAACAGTGCTCTCTCTATTCAGCATCTTCCTTGGTGTTAGTTCTGGATTGCACACAATTTACTCCTAACTCAGGTCTTCACTGTACGGGTCAGTGTCTGCTTTGTGTATGTGGCATACTCAGGAAAGTAAATCTTTCACACAGGCATCCATTATCCCTACTCCTGTTTCTTTGATTTTGCTCTCATCCATGCAATTTCTGACAGTGAGAAACAGGAGCAGAGAAAAAAACCCGTAACATTAAATATGACCATTGTCTGCATCACTCTCTTTTAACTTCCCTTCTTTTTAGCACTTTTTAAGTTCTTTTCCAGTTAATTTCTCTTACTCCTTTACTGAGCCTCCCCAAAAAAGCACAGATATATAATGAAGTTGCCATAACAGATGTGAATTGCTTCCTTTTTTAATGGAACTAAATTTATTCTGAAGAAGCCAATACAAAGTTGGTGCCTGAGCAGAAACATCCGCCAAGTCTTGCTACCTCCCTCTAGCACAGGGTTTTATTTTCTTTTAAATAGCAAAAGGAAGTAACTCAAAGGTAATTCCAAAGGAAGTAACTCACTGAAGCTGTTTTACTTATCCACAAATAAAAAAACTCCCTCAGGATAAAAAATCGCAGGAAACCACAGGAGTAGCATTTTTAGAGCACTTGCCCAGTCTCCTTAAATCTCCTAAAATCTCACTAAATGAGGTGGCCAGGCATTGGTTAGCCAGTCCTGAATAAACCCTTCTACATCTGTTCATCACAACAACTGGTTAATACAATACAGGCAGAAAAAATATAGTAGCTTTCATTAATCTTCGCAGCATTTGAATAAGCCCAGGATTTGTCTCTGGGACAAACATAGTTCTCAGAAGTCAAAAGTTATTCCTGAAAAATTATGTAAAGAGCTGCATGTCTCATAAAGGAAAAAGCTATAGAGCAGTATTCAATAAAAGCAACCAACAATAAAATCTATCTCTCTAAGAAATACTGTCTTCTAGCATTTTTAATATTATCTATAGAGGAGAAAAGTAAATTATACATTAAATATATACACATATTAGAATCATTTAATAGAATTTATTGCTTTCATACCTCTTTATACCACACTCATTTCACTGGATACATTTCAGATAAACACTTGCTCATAACTAGCTCACAGCTCTAGCACACCCTATAAAACATTTCTGAATGAAAAAGCTTCTTATAATTTGCAGCTCTTGACTCCAGCAGCTTCTGGGCAATAAATACCAATTGTTTCTCCTTCAGTGATCTGTGCTTTTTAAAACAGGATAATCACTGTGACTGACCCAGCACTGCCACAGGAGGGACTAAATTAATATTCTTCTTTCATAGCACAATAACTCAATTGAATGAAATCCTGAGATTATCCTCATTCAGCCTTTTCAGACTAGACTTCTCAAGACAGTCTCCAGTCAACACATAAGTGCAGTCACTGATTGTGTTGGCTGTCTCCAGGCAGTGAAATTCTGCACCCCTGACCCAGTGTCAGCCAAACACAAAGTTGTGCAGAAAGGAGGTTCCTTCCAAGCAGACTGAAAGCTGTCCATGAGCAAGATGACAGACCTGGGAAACTGCTTGCAGAGGGACAACACAGATATTCCCTGGTTGTGTCCTTCTGACCCTGCAGCCGCACATGCAGCCCTGAGCCAGGCACAGCAAGGGCCATCCCGTGCCCAGGGTGCAGCCAGGGAAGGGACAACAGTGCATATCAGGACTTCAACTACTGCTGCAAAGAGACCTTGCTTTATTGAACACACATGTTGCCACAGGTTTCCAAGCTAACAGCTGATGGGCACATTTGGGTATCCAATGGACTGTGGCTTCTGAGATTTCAAGATATGCAGCCCAGCTCTGTCCTACTGCCAGACCTCTTCCTTGGACCTGGGAAAACTGTGCCATACAGCAGCTCTGACTGAAAAAAAGAACTGCTTCTCCATGGGGTTTGAGCAGCAGTTGGTAGGCAAAAACGGTTAGTGCCACATGATCTTGAGAAGCCTTTGCAAAAAACTTTCAATGAAGGGCAGTTATTTTTTTCTGGAGCAGGGCAGCAGACAGGAATGCAATACTGTCCAGGAGCAAATAAACCCTCCTGCAGTCCCAAGGTTAACATGGTCCTTGGGTAGGACCACCCACCTACAACTTGGTCACAGACTTTACAAAGGGAACACCCTCCATCCTCTTCCTATGGTGGAGGGAGGTCACATGGGATTTTGAGGAGAGCAAAATAACATCAGTGCCTCCCCACACATGCACAAAAGCACACAGTGCCCCCCTACAGGAACTCCACAAAAGCTATTGCCCACACAAGGATGTGATTCTCCCAAAGCACTGACCTCTGTGTGCAGCAGTGCTGCTGCTGCCAGATCCAGAGCCAACCTTCCTGCCCTTTCCACTGCCTCCTGTTGAATACCACCTTTTCTCAAGAATGCAGTTTACGAGAAAGAAAAAGTGACTGGGAGGCAACTATCCTAGAGAGTGGGGATGCAAAGATAAATGACAGCGCAAGTTCCTGTCTGTATTTCTTTTGTCCCAAAACAAAAGCAGTTAATAATACAAGGAGCATCAAATCCCAAATGTAGCATTCAGCAGCTCTGACTCCTAACAGGTGATAGAGGAGAAGTGTTCTGGATGTCAAATCTTGAAATATTGCACCACATAATATAAATAAAATTTGCAAGTGATGAACAATCTTTTAATGTCATAGTGCCTTTTTTTTCTCAAATACTCTAAAGCTGTTTAACTTTTAGGCAGCTTTTGTCCTTTTCCTAACATAATCACTTAAAATTCTAATCCACTTCAATAATTAAAGTAATTAAATTACTCTTTTACTAGGTGACCTAACAGAACTAGTTTAGTTCTTGAAAAGAATGGAGATTAAGTGAATATTTCTTTGATAGGTATTAACACAATTCATTACAAAGCACTTCTGTCAAGTTCAGTACCATAATTTAAATAACTACTACTGTACTATTTAGGTTTGCAACAATTCAAAAGTACTTAAACAGAGTTCCAAGTTTCAATACAGTACTCATTCCAAAAGTAATCAGTTGAATTTCCAAAGAGAACATGATGAAGACTTCTGTTGCTCTGATTAGCTTAGTTGTTTACTTAATCATAGGAAAATTTCCACCTATCATTCGTCAGCCCACAAGTACATATTATGCCACAAACACTGTTATTCACCATGTATTTCCTTTCTACTTGTAATGTTTCCATTTCTTTCCAACTTCTCCTTTGGTCTCCGCTCTGTCAGAACAGAAGAGAAAGCTACAGGACCTAGTAGTAATAATCCTACAAAGAGAAGGAAAATGAGAGAGGAATGGAAAAATGAAAACTTTAAAATAAGATGTGAGGAGCTCTATCCAGCAGAACAGAGATATCAAACAGCCAGCAGGAGCACTACAAAACACGTAACTGTGATTCCTTCACTCCAGCCACGCTCGATTACAATAAACTAATTGTCTAAGCTGCAGATGCCCTCTGGACATTTTCAGTAGGGGACTTTTCAGGCAGTAGCAAATGGAAATACAGGGGTAAGATGATAAGACCCTTTCCACAACACACTCCTAAAGGGTATCCTGGCTGCCACTGCAGCCACCTCTCCCATTTAGCTCTCCCATGGCCCCTGGTCTCCAAGTTTGTTCATCAGGAAATGACAGCTACCTCAAGAATGAGATGTCCTCAACTTCTCACCTAAACAGGTGTTACTTGGGGGGGAAGGGTTGTGGGCAGTGTGGCCTTTTTTCAGAAACAAGAGTATCAGAAAAGTCTGGCAGGATACTCTGACCAGGTGCAGCCACATACTTAGACCTTATTCTCCATTTCTTTTTCAACAGTCAACCTTTAGTAAAGGGCTTGTTTGCTAAATAGAATTAATGTATCAGCTGCTCTGATCCAGTTAAGAGACAGATGCATGTTACAGCTTTTCTCAGCCAAGCCATGAGGACCTGTGAACAACCACTTCTCTGGCAGTAGTAAAGGCTGTGATCTTTATCAGGGACACAGACTGCACTCCTGCACTGGGTGACAGGATTACTGTGGTTTAAGAAGTTACCATCTCCAACCAGTATGTCATGATTGACCAAAAGGTCACTATATAGAACAGCTTAATACTCATTGCTCTCCCCATTTTAAGCTTAAAGTCACTGAGACACTAGAAACTCATCTCTTTTTCTTTGCCACTGAGGCTTGCTAAGAGCATGGCTGGCAGCCAGCCATTCTGGCCCAGATCCCCAGTGCAATTGCTTCTGACAGTGTAACCATCCACACACGCAGTTATTTCTGCCCTGAGCTGTAAACAACTGCACAGAGCAGTGGGAATTAGCTAACCTGGGCATCAGCAAGCCCTCACCTGGTAAATACCCATACAAGTAGGCTGACCACACTGTTACACTCTCCCTTCAGTGTTTCCATGCCTAGGGTCTCTTCTTGATATGCTCTTAAGGGAAGTGGGCACAGGAAGGGAAGTTCAGAGGAAGTATTTCCAACAGTTCCTTCAACAGAAGGCAACACACTGGCAGAAGTCACTCACTCTTACAGGAGGAAAAGCCCAGTAACGCTTAGAGAACATCCAGTCAATTTAGGATTGCACAGTACTACAAAGTGTGTGTGGTACCTGCAACACATATAGAACTACCATTTAACCTGAAAAAAACCAAAGAGCACCAACATGAGCGTGAATATCCTCCCACTGCAGTACAGCAACACAAAGTTGTGCATTACCTCATCAGTGCCCAGACCCACCAATGTCCAGTGCCACACAAAGTACCGCATCAAGAGTGGAACCAGAGAGGGAAATGCATTCTGGAACTGGGCACAAGTGATAAGGAGCATGGCTATGCTTGACTTGGTTCTGTTCTATGGCAAGGAAACATGAGCTTTTGTGCTATTTTCTCTTGACTAAATACAACACTCTTTTCCCAAGCAGTCTTAGATGAGAATTCTGCAATTCTACGCTTAGCAGTTTACAAACAAAGGGGTTTTTTTAAAAATCCTTTTGCTAATTGCACATACAAGAAATAAGAAAACTGAAACTTGCATCCCCAGGAAGGAGTTAAGGAAAAGCAAAACACTACCAGTGGCCATCATTAATATAGCATTATGATTCACAGATGAAAAACAGAAAAAGAAAAGTCAAATCAGAGCATGAAAAAAGTTGCCTTCTGGATATCAAAGATACAGAATTTTCCAAGATAGTGGATGCATGAAAAATACCCCAATAGTTTGGAAGCAAATCCTGACTCATTCCGTATCAAAGGGGCTCCCAATCAGAAAATGCATAAAGGATCAAAGCAAATTTCTGAACATTTCAACATTTCAAGTTAGAAAAGATCTCAGAGTAGCTAGTATAATCGTGCTCAAGCCAAACAAGTAAAAGGGAACAATGTGAACAGAGGACAGAATTGCTTTGGTTTCGGGGTGGCATGGTTAATTATTTTGACCAAAGTAAAAATTATCCCAGTAAATTTTAAAACAAATGCAGAGAAGTCATAATGAAACGAAAGAGAAGACAGTCACAAATGATCACAGCACTCTGTGAACTGAATATGCTGCTGTATTGTTTCTACAGACCAGTGCACTGATCCACCACAGTGAAGGTTTCCTCTCTCAAAAAGCTTCACAAATTGCTTTTGTAATCTTAGTGTTATGTTACCATTTGAGTGATACAATAAACAGTGTGAAAAGATAATCTGATTTAATGACTCAAGAGTAGGCACAGGATTAAAGTTTTCTGTCCCACATTTTTACAGTCATGACTGTAAAAGTCCCATCAGAGCTTTCATAGATGTCAGTTTCAAGCACTGACACAAAAATAAATATTGATGTCATTTGCTATAAACGCAGTAACGGATTATGAAGAAGTGATGAGCAGATATGTGAGAGAAAGCTAATTATATGAGTTACACTGATAGTTACAGGCTGCAGGCAAAATATTTTCCTCCTCTTTATTACTTTTGATATGCAAGAGCTCTTTAGACCATTTCTGATTATCGGTGCAGCACAGCTAGAGTAGAACCGCAACATGTTGCTAATGGCAACAGCAGCGGTTTCACATGTTTATTTCACTAGAACATATTTCACCTAGGAACTCTCCAGCTGGACGTGCATGATGGGTCAGACTTCAGAAGTATCATGGAACTCCCACTGCCTTCAGCAGTGCTGCACCGGTTCCTATTGACAGCAAGTCTACTCTGACTGCTGCAGCGTCTTCAACTAAAAATCATAGAGATGACATTGCCCTTCTCGGAAAAGCATTCCCACACTGCAGAGACAACCTACAGGAAGGTGCACACACGTGTTTGATGTCGGACAAGCACCGTACCTCATTCCTTCTGTCGATCTGTTCTGGTAGTTGCGGTACAGCTGGGGGACGCCCAGCATGGCCTCAGTGAACACAGCAAGGAAGCCCAGCGTTTCCACAAAGAGGGAGGAGTCCAGCCAGAGGTAAGTGATGTAACCAGTCACACCAGTGAAGGTGAGGACGCACTGCACGTAGTCTGTAAACTTGCTCCAATGCCAAAAATAGTTCAAGTCAAAATCTGCAACAGAACAGAAGTGCAAGAAGAATGAAATATGTTTTCCCAATCAACTCGAAGTTAATCAGGGTAAAATTGAGAACTGCAAAGTATGAGGGAGCCACAGTCTTTGATGGAAGGGGTTAGTAGAAAACCAGGGATAGGATTAAAAAAATAAAAACAAAACAACCAAACACACTCACAATCACCCCCATCCCTCCTAAAAGATCATCCCCACAAAAACAACTGGAAAAATAAAGAATAATAGTCCTGATTTCAAAAACGTTTGGGGGGGGGAGCGATGTTTGATCAAGGGAAGGAAAAAAAAAAGGCTTGCAAGCCAACAAAGTATTTACAAAGATAACTTTTTAAAAGAAAGCACTTCAAAAATACCTTCCTATATCAAACATGAAGGACTCTGGATACTGCTGTAGTGGAGCTGGCATAGGAAATGTTACACAAAAACCTTCCAATACTAATAACAGGCCCAAGCACCAGACTGCAAGCGTTCTTTCTCTTAGGTTCTATCTCTGCCTTCCAAGTGCCTCAATCCAAGGTGCTTTGAAGGTCACCTGAAGTCCACAGCCCTCTTCCCTGGCGCAGTGCAGCTGCCTCTGATGAAGGGCAAGATGCCAGTGCAGATGCTACAGTTTTATTGAGACAGGTACAAGACTGAGGCAAGATTTTCCCAGGAAAAAAGCCTCTCACAGACATCACCACTTTCACTCCTAGGCCAAAACTTTGCTCTTGCCTTTGCCAGCACCAAGGAGTGCAGGTTGAGCACTCATTTCTGCATCCCTCACAACAAAATGGTCAGCCACAAAACACAATATCCCCTCTTGATGGAAAAAGAGAAGAAACAAACCAATCATGGCATTTGCTTGGCATATGAACAGTGTATCACTGGAAGATACATAGCTGTCTTATTGATGAATAATAAAATACACAATCTCATAGCAATTGACTGAATAGCAATATAACAAGTTCATTTTAACAAAAATGCTACAATAACTGTTCATTAGCAGGTGTTGTTCCTGCCTTCCTGTCATAAAAGCACCTACTTCAGACCAGCTGGACTCTCTGAACTACTAAGGTGATGAACTGCTGTCCTAACAAGGATATTACAACCAGCCCAACACACAGCACATCACTAGAAGATTTCTGTTGCTGCCACTTCAGAAGTAGTCGAGAAAGTTACAGAAACAGTCCCACTACAAACTTAAACAAGGAAGACATCAACCTCCACTGACTAACACTAACAGAAAATTCAGTGAGATGGGAATACAGTCACTTAGCTGCCTCAGGATACATGCACACACCAAGTAATAGTTTTATTTTCTGCATCTCTTCATACCTTCATATCAGTGTAAGTCTGGCCCTCAGACACCCTTTATTAACTACTCTCTTTTTAGTACCCATCAAACCTACACCTCAGGATACCTCCTGACTGCACTCAGCTGAATCATTTTATTTTGCCACCCAAAGAGGAAGGCACAACTGGCCAGGAGCCATACCCAACCTGCAGCATTGTCAGCCATTACCCAGAATGGAATGAAATTATCTGGGGCAAAACCACTGTCAATGTAAATATTGACTTTCAGTATTTTATGGTAGTGGCTCCTCAGCCTCAGAATTCAGGGACACAAGACTAAATAAAAGTTAGATCCAGTGCTGGCACAGCCCAAACCACACGAGCCTCATGCATTTCTGGAGCTTTGTGAAGGCTTTCCTTTTTGGAGATGAAGGGCCCATGGCCTTTCACTCATTAAAACTTCCTACCAGCTGTCACATATGTCGTGTATACACTGTGTTTTTCCTCCTGCGTTCTCCACATGCTCAAGGATCTTTTTTAAAATACCCATCCCTGGACACCAAATCCTAATTTCCCCAGTTCATTTTCATAATAAAAATCAAAAAACTAAAACTACATGGAAGGAGCAGAAGTTTAGGAAGTTCATGAAACCAAAAAGGTCAATATTCTCAAAGCTATTGTGAGGCAAGCTACAAAATCCATGGATCCATGCAAACACTTGAGCATAGATGAGAAAAACACCGTGAAACAGGATTTCAGCTGAAGCAGGAGAACTAATTACTAGCACAGAGACTCTCTTCTGCTCAAAACTATCATGATGCTAGATAATCTCCATTTCATTGTAGTAGTTTATAAGTTGTTATTTCTGCTATGAATTTTGCTTGGTAATATAGTTAAAAAGGGAAGAAGGGAAGAGAAGACAAAATATATAAGAACAATCATAACCTTGGTAATAGTTTTGCAGAAAAACATCTGAGTTATTGTAAAAACAACCTAATATATAATCACTAATTGCTCTACTTAACAGATGTATTCTCCAGATGCAGAAGTCTATTTTAGGATACTACATATCACCACACTCTTCATTACCAAGAAAAAAAAAGGTAGAGGATGACTCACCTGACTTTCCAGAACTTTCTTTAGCCCTTATTTGAAATGGTAAAATGTTTTGCTACATGATTGCTTCTTTTTAACCAAGGCTAAAGTTTATTTTCTTTAAGAAATGGTTTCAAAAATTCAGAGAGAAAAAAGTCACACACCCATCACTTCAAGGTCTGGAAATAAACTGTGACTCATTTTTCCAAGTGGCTCCCTTCTCAAGGGGGTCCAAACACATTAGTTCTATAACAGGAGTGATATTTTTTTAAAGAAAAAAATGTTGATTCTGCTGAATACAGTGACAGGTATATGAAAAAAATCTTTTAAAGGCTTGAAAGAAAAAAAAAAATCTTTTTAAAAACAGAACAAAACTCATATGTGTGCAAACCAGTCCTATCCCAAGAAGATAGGCAGAGGACACCAATCAGTGCCCCCGACCATGTCATCTGAGAACTGAACAAAGTTATACATATTATTGCAAACATTACTCATGTTTGAAGAAAAGTATGAATAATAAATATCATACTGGAATGTTTGCCCCCCATCATCTCTTTTCCTTAGAAGGACAAAACAAGAAATGCCACTGTACGACCATTTATTTCTAGCAAACGTCTTAAAAACTTTTTAAGTTAAATGTGGATGCATATCTTTCTACTCCCTGGAATGGGAAGGCACTGCTTGCACAGCTCACTGCACTCCGCCTAGTGAGAAATCCCTGACATGGGTTTGTAACCACACTCAGCTGATGCAGTTCAAGTATTAACTCCCAGTCACTAACATCCTGTGTGGATCAGAACTGGCATTACTGCAGTGAAAGGTACTGTATTTTATTACCCATGGCTGAGCCCTTTAAACCACTCAGTGAGTTGCATTTTAAGCATGTTAATCCATTGATAGATGAGAGATTCATGTTGGAAAATCCTATTAATGCTGGGGGAAGGAGCAGCTTGGTAGGTTTTTTGTGCACTGACTGGAGAAAACTCTACACAGCCTGAGGGTGAAGAAGGATGAGATTAAAAGACCTCCTCTGAGAGGCACTCTGCATGTCAGATATGAAAAATGTAAAGCAGGCAGAGACAGCATTGTAAATAACAATGGTTATTACCAGTTGGGCCAAAATGCAAGCAGTAAATTCAAGATTCTGGTGTGGGATAGATGCCAAGTGACACAAAGAAGAGTCCACAGTATCAGCTTTCAAGTGATGACACAGAGGTCCAAACACTTATATTATTTTTAGTCAAGAAACATTTTATACCAAGCCAGCTACCATGCTAGTTCCTTCTGGGAAAGTGAAGCAAAGACTTTGACATCCTAAAAATTATGTACTGTAGCTCTCAATTTCTCTTACTAGTTGCATCTTATTTTGTGCCTTGACCTTTCTATTTCTGTACTTACATCCTTGCACTACATTCACTTACACTTGTCCTACTTGACCCAGGTCCTCCTTTTGGTTGGTTCCTTCCTAGTTCTGAGGTCAAGGAAAAGCTTGCAATTTCCACTACCTGTCTTTGCAAGATGGGAGTTTGCATTTGAGCCCTTTGTATAGTTTTGACAAGGAAATAAACTCTCTTCTGCTTACAAAGGTGGCTGATTTTACCCTCTCCCACTCCTTATGAATGCTGTTAGATCACAGTCACTCATCCAAACTGCCTCCCATAATTAAACTCTTGACCTCCTGTATGAAAAACCCTGCTCACTAACTCCTTCTAAGAGCATGCTGAGTAGAGAGCCTCTACCCCTGAGTGCCCTTCTAAACAGATGACTCAGCGGTTAATCCTCCTACCCCTTGGTACACAGCTAATTCTTATGTTTTGTGAGACTATGGTGCTGTACAAAGGACATCCAATTTCCATCATCTGGCTGTGGACCACAGTGCCTGCCCACCCAACCTGTTCCTGCCACACAATCAAAGGAGTCCAGTCCGAGCATTCAGATGTCCAACGCCTCCCTCAACAACACTGCAATCCAAAACCTGGCTTAGATGCTGCGAAAGAGCCTGATAACAGTAATATATCCAACATGGAGCAGTTAAAAAATGCAGTCATGGCTGGGAATTATTTCAGGTTATTATCCATGGTCTGTTTCCTGTAAAATGTACACACTTTGGAGATGCAGAAGCCACAGCCTGCAACTCTCTGTGCTGCCTGTGGGACTCAGCCCCTGGGCTACAGTACAACACTCTTCCTCTCCCTTGCTCTTCTGCTCATCTCCAGAACTTGTGGTCTCTGCTGCAAAAGGGGTTCAGCCCTAGCTGCAGGCAAATATGATGCCACTCCTCATCCTAGCCCGGCAACACGGGCAACTCTTTGGAGAGCTAGAAGATGCAGACTTGTATCCCCAGGCTGACAAGAGAAACTAACTCAGACCTCTCACACTTCCAATGAGTGCTTTAAGCTATACACAGGTCCTGCACTCAGCAGTGGCATCTTAAAAATAAATTTTGCTACATTCTCTGAAGAGGTACCTGCAAGGCACCTGCCACAAGAGGTTGGGCCCAGGCCCAACCAAAAGTCTCTGAAAAGGAGACTTCTACATTTACAGTTCTTCAGCTGCAGCAAATCCTCAGACAATTGCCTCAGGCCTTATCTGTCTCCCTGGAAATCCTAATTTCAGCTGTCTCATCTAAAAACAGCAGCAGGATTGCAGAGAAGCATGCTGGCTAGCACTCCTCACCTTGCTCATTCTGAGCAGCATCCAGTCAGAACCTGGGTTTCTCTGATCCTCTGTTCTGAAATTCCTGAGTACCCCACAGGGCACGCAGGAAATAACTGGGGTGACAAGGGCAGTGAGATTATGCATGACTGTTACTGAGTGGTCCAAAACTTTAACTCTCATCATCCACACATCTAGCTAGGCACTTTCCCCTTTCCTTCCAGAAAGAAGAAAGGAAGCAGCTTTTTAGACAGACAGTGAGAACTGATACATTTAGATTTTCTTTCCTCCTTTTTTAAGAACTGACAGAAACCTGCAAATGCTGTCTGAAGCCAGCATTTCTACTACACTCACTGGGACTGAGAAGGGACGTGTTATCTTTTACTCATGCTACAAAAGAGAAGAAAAGAGAGCAGGAAAAAGCTCTGTCTCTAATCCAAAGCACTGTCTTTTTGAAAGGACATTGTCGAAAAACAGACAATGCTCTTCATCTCCATTCCTTCAGGCCCATGACCTAGGAATTTCTCAAACTCTGAGTTACTTTTATGCATCTGCTCAGCCCTGTCACTGCACTACTTCAGCATCTCTCAAACATTCCCTTCTATCTGGTCTTCACACTGACCTGCACCCAAATGTTGTCACTTTTTCCTCTCTAGCCCCTGCAAGATGGGAGCAAAACATTTCAGAGGGTCATAAACCTCCTCTGAAAGTATCACCCCAGACTATACCAACCAAATTACTCTCTCTGAATGAAATCCATTTTTGACATCCCTTGGCTCATACAGTGCCTTCTCTTAGCCACATCTAGACTAGTGTCAGTTCATTAAAGCCACTACTCTTAGTAATGCTCCCAAGCATGAGTCCTCTAGTTAACAAAAAGTAACCAGCAGATTTTCATGTGAGAGGGAGAAAATGTCAAATCTTAATCACATAGAAAAAGGCTGAAAGCCTGATCAACACAAAGCTTGAAGATTCATACAGAGAACTTCTGTTTTTAAAAGCTCAGTGGTGCTTTCAGTACTTAATGGGGGACAGAACACCTGAGATTAGAAGTTCAAGTCTGATGAAACCTCCTCTACATCAACATTATCCCTATCTCTCCTCAGTCATGTTCTCTAGTTTGAAGGCATACTTGCCTTGGTTTTCTTTGCCTTATTTTATGTAGCTTCACAATCCTCTAAAATCTTCTATGCTGGGTCTCTGTTTTGTCACATCAGGTACATGTTTTTTCCCCTCCCATCAGGATTATTACACACTCTTCTTCCTCCTTCTCAAAAACACTACACATAAGTGGGCTGACATTTTTTCAGCAATATCCTGCCCATCCAGGCCGCCTCACTCATATTCCACACTGTCCCCAGCACACACCTACAAGCATCAGCAAATGCTATATCCTTCCCCTTTGGGTTCTGCAGAGTCCACTCTACCTCCTCACCAAAGGTAATTGGCAGTTGCAGGGTCAAGAAACACACATGAATTACAACTACTTCAGAAAAATCTGACACAAATGCACAGGTATATATGAAAAAGTCAAACAATCCACACTCTATTTCTTAATACCTTGCCTTTCCCATTAATGTGCTATTTCCCTGATTTTACAGCCTTTGGTTTAAGGGAACCTTCGAATACCACCTAGCCCAGCGGTCTCCTCACCAGAGATAATTAGCAATACCACGTATCTTGACCATTCTGGGACTCTTAAAAAGCAGCAATTTAAAAGTTACAATTTATTCTGTAAGTTTTACCCCTGCTGCTAACAACACACACAACAATAGGAATGAAAAGCTAAATCAAAATATTCATAGCTGGGGCACCTTCTGCGCAGCTGACAGCGTTTTCTGTGCTATCTGCAGTGTAATTTGCTTTGTATGCTGCTTCAGTTTATGGGAGTCTCACAGTGAAGAGGGAAAAAAAAATTTTACAGAAAAATGCAGTTACATAAACCCACAAAATTAGGTTGACCTTTACCTCATCTTTGAGAATTTCCATTGTCTTACAAAAGGATGTAGAGTTGTTTACATCAGTTGTGCTGCACTGATACCAGCCCTGTCAACATTTTAATTTGCATATTTATACCTAAATATGCCTGGATACACACACATGCCTCTTCCTCACAGCACAGCTGAGGTTATAAGCATGAAAAAGAAAGCAAAATTATAAAAACAAGCAAGGGAGAACAAAGTTTTTTTTGTTCTAATACACAGGAAGTTTTAGCAAGTACGGCATCTGTGAACAAGTTTCCAACTATGTGGCTCGAAAATTGCTGGTGAATGCCAGCTGAGCTGGCAAATCCTCATGGAGCAGCTCAGCTCAGCCATCTCTGAACATCACTGCAGAATGAGTGTAACCAACCTGGGGGCAGCCAGAAGCAAACTCCTACCCCAGTCCCTCCAACAAAAAGCATGCAGAAAAGTACTCTGGGCTTCTCTTCCAAAGCAAGGACATTTCTTGGGGTTCTGCAGATGGAAGATGCTTTTGAGGCAATCTTGCAGCAGGTCCACATGCAACCCCCCTACCACTGTACCTTGTGCAACATATGCTAACCAAGTTCTTTGCTACCCAAGTCCAGCTGAGGGAAAGCACCAGGTCTCTACTCCTGGTGTAGTAGAAGGCCAGTAAGATTACAAGAAGAAAAAAAGACAACAACCACCACACACATGCCAATGCTGCTACAAGAGCAAGGCACTTAACTTAAGGCTAGATATATCTAAATCAAGGTACTTACAGCACTATATTCCCCCTGTAAAGACTGGCTTCCCCAGCAGCATCACTGCTGCAACTCCCTACTGTGTTACTGCTACTCTTGCCCATTCAGTATAGAAGTCTCTCTCCTTTCTATTCCAATGTATTGACTGTTCTTAGTCACTGTGTCCATGAGATTGTCTCAACAGCAGGCAAAAGCAGAAATTAGCTGACTTATGACCAATGAAGGAAAACCATCTAATAATTAGGCAGATCATGGGGCCTGGAAAGCCACTGGAATAAGACAGCTGTGGCCCAAAGGATTCAGTGGTACAGAAATAAGCTCTGTATTTGAAAGGTGGAGTAAAACCAGCATGAACAGCTTTACAAGCCACGTGACTCAGAATGAGCACGGACCTCAGGAGGAAATCCTCCTCTACAGTTGCAGCAGTGGCAGTGAAATGGGAAGCCCAGGGAATGCCACAGCAGAGTTTTGGTGACTCTGGGCAGCCTCTGCTTTCACTACAAATACTTCTGATTCTGCTCACCTCCTACACCAGGAGCATCAAAAACTCCAGAGCAAGTCAAACTGAAGAAGTGCCCCAAGCCCTTCTCCAGCAAGCAGAGCTGGGAAGTCAGGCCTTTGCTCCCATCTGTGCCAATGATGGAGGCGGAAGATAAGAGATAAGCTCACTCTTCTTTCGGTCAGATACGCCTTCCTATGCTAACTATAGAAAGAGACTTCTTTTTCTGACAGCAAGATAAGCAGAGATGATGAGAATGTCACAGCAAGAAGAACATGTAGTACCAAGTTTCTATTTTTACAATAATTTTAACAATATTTTACACTATCATCTGCATAGTTTATCGAAGATATCACCTACAGCCCTAGCAGGCAGTACACAAAGGCCTCCAAAAAAGACTAAAATGGAGTAAGTTAAGCATCACAGAGCAGGCAGCCTTGACTCTGTAATTCTTGTAGTTGGGAGTCATAAATTCTATATGAAAACAGTTTAATTTATTTTGATTAGTACTGAAACTTATTCTTTGCAGCCTAAGTCTCAGCAGATATCAAGACTACTATAATATTAGAAACAATATGCCCTTTCTTGTCTAAAGACTGTAATTAAAGAAATGAATAAAAGTTCTTCTAAACATTACAAAACCAAGTTGTGCCTTAAACCAGATGCAGTTTGACTCAGATTCTACTCTGCCAGTGATTACAATGCCAGGTTGCATGAGTAATGCAGCAACTTACTCCCAGAAACTCTGGAAGTAATTGCCAGGTATGACTTTACCACCTTTTGAACTGCAGATCTCTGAGAAAAATGCTGATAAGTGATCCCTCTCTTTTTCAGCCTTATCTGAGACCCTCTCTCCTCTGTTGTGAAGACACCACAAAAAGAAGACATTTGTGATTTTTTTCAGACACCGAAGTCAGACATGCATAAATGTGTAAATATGTACATATCACAAAGCGAAACACTCTTCACAAAAATACAAACTCATCTCCTCATTTAGGGTTTTTGGGGGCAAGTTTAATCCTTGTTTCCTAGGTAACCCACCACCAACCAAGACAAATTCTAGCCCCCAAACTGGTCCTTGTAATTTAACATCCAAGCAGAAGAATGCCTTGTGAAGCAGCCTCCTTCGCTAAAACAATGCGATGTGGGGCCTGCTAAACCTCTCTTGGCCATTACCTCAGTTAACCTCAGAATAACCCATTTTAGTATTGATAGTTGAATACTTCAAAGTTATCACAAGCATGGAGGAAATTGTAGGAAGCTTTCACCTCTTCTTTTCACTCACCTCTCTCCTTTGCCCAGTCCCTGCTACACATATGAAAATGGCAGACAAGTTTTCATTATCTGAACTGCATTTCAAAGATGCTAATGTCTCAAAATGATGGCACAGTCTACTCCATGTCATACAGCTTTCTTTCAAATATCTATTATAATTAATAATAATAGGGTAAGCTGGTGAAAAAGAATCCCATTTTCAAAAAACAAAAATTATACTTCTCGATTTTTGTTCTATGCTGGAATAAAAAGAAAGACTTTGGTAAATCTGAGGGAGGATCAAGAGAGAGGCAAATATACAGATGGGATTTGGGAAATCAGTTTAAACTTACAATGTCTCTGATTTGAATTAAGGACCTTCCACATATGTTTTTCCATGTCCTATGGCAGTGGGTTGTGAAGCTATTACCCACTCAGGTCTGGAAGCATCTCCTACATTCTGACCAATTTTGACTAAATTCACTCAAATAATTCATGTATCTGTATTTGTGAAGGTGTGACCATTCACTGGTGACAACCTTTATCAGCAACAACCAATTCACAAATTTCTGGTCAGCAGTAGCAAAAAAATCTCAACTTATAACTTTTCATTTGCTATCATAAACTTCATTTAAGTGTACTGAAACTTAAAAGTGTAAAGGTGACTATGGAAATTCATCTGCTATTTATAAAAAATATATATAGGTAGATGAAATTGGCAGTAATTCCAATCTCCATGCAACTGTCTAGGGAAAAGGGAATAAATGATTTCTAGTAGCAGGTTTTCCAGAACCTGTGTGCCTGCAGTGTCCCCTCACAATCATTAAACTCATTCTATTTACAAGTCTGCACAGATCTAAATTGCTGTATGTGGACACCAAACAACAGGAATTTCCACTGCACTATGAGGAAGAATTTACAGGACAGGAGACCAGTAGAGAGTTTCACCTGAGTGTTTGCAGACTGCCTTACTGATTACAGCACTTTTAACTGGAGGAGCCAAGCAAGACAGAGCTTCTCTGAAACAGAATTCCCCCTTCAACTTCCCAGCTGTTTGGTTTGACCAGAGATAAATTCCTGTTTAGGCAAGAAGAGTGGGTTTTTTGTAAGGTGCACTTCTGAGTACATTTTCTGAACACCTTGTGCCTGCAGTTCGATGCTCTGAAGCTAACAAACCTTCAAGACACAGATCAAAAGGTCGTTGATTTAAGTAAGTGGCTCTGTCATGAAGTTTGGTGGTGACATAGGTGTGCATTCACAAATTGTTCACATTTCCCAGCAGAAGTTTAGGCTCCTCTTATCCCCCTCAATCTCTAACATGATAACTCTTTAGCTCCCTGAAGCATTCCCCACTGAAGCCACAAAATGTGTGCTTTTTTCTTTCTTTTTTTAACATTTTACACACACACAAAAAAAGAACAAGCCTGCATTTTCAACAACATTGGTTCATTTACTTGATTCAATACATAATCCCACAAACTGTTCTGTCAGTACAAGTGAGGGGGCAAGAACGAGTGGGGGGAAAAAAGAGGATCAAGAATATCTTCAGCATTGCTGCTAAGCATCCTGCCACTCAGCCATTGCTAGAGGCAAAAGACTTCAGCTATTATGCCCCTTTACAAATATTTTTACTTTTTAAAAAGAACAACAAAAGACCTCCAAACCAAAGCAGGCAGAAGAGAGAGTGCACTGGAAGTGTTCACCAGAGAGACAACTTTGCCACCACAGGGCACCATCCTTTTATCCCTGACCAAGTGATTCTGGGCCCAACAGCCCTCCTCTGCTGTTGTCCCTTTCACACTGTATGCTCTGGAGTGCAGGCAATGTGGAGAATGGTGAACCATAAGCTGCAAACAAACAATCCTATCCACAAAATCCTCTTTACGTTTCTGAGTTCTGTTGTGAAACAACAGTGAATTTCTTTAAAGAGTGATCAGTTCTTTAACATCTACTGTACACAAAAATTAAATGAGGAACTTGTGTACAAGACTATTTTAAGCCATTTCCATATTAGGTTTGCTCTATTCCCTAAGTGCAGTTACTTGTTCTACAATAACCTACTCTCAATAGGAGGTGAAGAAAGGCATTAGGGAGTAAATAGCATCTCTGAAGACACAGTAAAAATTTAAGGCAAAATACATTTTCTTAGAATAACTGCTCCTGATTTTTCACATGCCAAGGGGTGCAAAGACAAGAAAGGGCAGCAGTGGAAAACACTGACATAAGCAAGGAGTCACTGCAAGTTTGTCATGGTTTGTATAAATGGACAAAAAAAAAAAAGGGGGTGACAGGAAGCAGAGAATTTCAAGACCAGCAACTGTTTTTTTCCCAAAGGCTATATAAACTAAAGATAAGGAGGGGAAAAAATTTACCTAGCAACAACTGCAGTTCATGACACTTACAAAGCAACCTACTAAAAGGCCACTTTAAGAAAGGAGAGGATGGCATAAACTTTATTAACAAAAAAAAGCAGCAAACTTGCAAGGGCTACTGAAGTGTGTGTAACACCAAAGTAGTCTATGTATTTTAGAAACAGCAGCACTGGTCCTGATTTTGATGGGAAAAAAAATCCTGACATTCATACCTTACGCAAAGAAACAGAGATGTTCTGAATATTTAAAATGTTCCATCTCCCAAATTCCTTTCAGACTTCTGAGTTGCAATGGGTAATAGCAAAAAAGACAGCTTTAAGCAGCTTTTAAAAATAAAAAAATGTTCCCATGAAATACTCAGGATCTGTCTCCTTTTCACATATTTCTATTTCTCCATGGAATTGGTCAGGATGAACAAGACCCCTTTTTTGTAAACTTACAATACAAGTAAAAATAAATCTGTCAGAACTCAATTCCGAGATTTGGATTCTTTCCCCGACCCATGGGAGGGGACATAGGATCCTGATGCAGAGATTGTAATGCATACTGATGATAGAGCAGAGCAATGAGAAAGTAGGGCACATAATAAATGCATCTGAAAGGAATAATGGTGGTATAGTTGTTTCCTCCACATGGAGGGAAATATGCTTTTTACTAGTAATCCAAGTATTTAGAAGGAGATTGTGTACACCCTGCCCCTGACCATAAATCCACGATTCACCAAAAAATAACACCTTTTCTGCTGCTATTTGAGATGATACAGGAAGGAGCCTCTCAGGAAGAGCTAAGTTACATCCTCTCTTCCCAGCCTCACTCAGTGTTATGTCACCTCCTCCTACAGACAGAGACTGCACACCATTCTCTTAGTTACAAGATAACATTCTGAAGCTAAAAACATTTGCTCTGAAGCACAAAACATAATCAAATTTTGACATGACTATGCACCCTTCTAATGAAGCCTATATTTGCCAGCCTATTAACATCATTTAAATCACTACTGCGTAGCTTTAACGAGTCAAATACTACATCTGAAGAATTACTGGCTCGTGCACTGGAGCCAGAGCTTAGAAGGCTTCATCTGCTTCTGCAAGAACAATTTTTCTACTTTTTCAGTTTTGCTTAGTAAAAATATCTCGTTTATTCTAACAAGAAGAAATTGATTGGAGCTGAGTAACATCTGCTTTGTTCTTGGGTCTTTGAATAGTGACTGAGAGTATAAAAGAATGAGTAAAAAGAGAAAATTAATTTACTAAAAATCTATCTGAAAATAATACTCACTTCATTTGTTTTTTAAAATGAAACATTTCCACAAAATGAACCTTCAGAGCAAACACTGCTGTTCATTTACCTTTTTATAATTTAAGTCATTTTGCACTTCTATTTTAAATCAATTTTCAACCCAAACAGCTTGCTATAAGTTACAAGTAAAAGTAATGCAATATTTGACCATTTAATTAATTTTTTAAGATTATTTAAAAAGTAATTTAAATGGATCATTACTAAAATATAGTTATTCCATTTACACATATCACCACGTTAATCAAACTTTTCTTAGTAAAGACAGAATTGATTTTATTTCAATATTTCTTGCTTAGTAGTTTAAGTCACTATTTGCAAAGGCAGCTCCAACACTATTCTTTCTTCGCACAAAGAGAAAAAAGACTTTTACAGTATAAGATTTCCTCACCAGGTTTAATGAAGTAGAGCATTTGGAAGCAAAAGTGAGATGGTTTGGGCCTTGAAACGGGAATAACTCTTGATGGGACCAGACTCTGAAGTGAATTCACGAATTGGTAAGACCTACAAAATAATCCTTCCACCTTAATTCTGTCTGTTCCTTGACACAATGCCCTGTACAACTCTCCGGCAGTCCTGGTTGCAATCTGGAACGTGGCTGTAAGCCAGCATTGGTCTACACTGTACTGTCACACCACCAGATGTCTAAATAATTTGCCCCAATATCTAAAGCAACCTGAAATAATCTGTATCAGGTGCACGCAACAGTCAAAAGTATGAAGCTGGAAGGCAGGGTGAAGATGATGTACTGTCTGTCTCAGAAAGTTGACTGTCACATCTCAGTGCAGATGAGCATGGTTGATACATAGGCCAAATCTGCTCCACCGCAGCATTCCCATCAAGCAGCCTTCACACTTACTGCCAAGTTCTGTGCCATTTCCCAAAACAATGCCCACCTCCCCAGCATACAGGAACAGAACTGGCAAATAATTTGTACACAAGTTTCTTCCCTTCAGCATTCGTAAGTCACTCTTTGGGCATCTGTTAAATGCCAAACATCACAAGTGGTAACTTGGCATCCACACCAGAAGGGTGTTTGGTTTGATTTTTGTTCTTCAGCACACCTTGGTTCATAAAAAATGATTCAAAAAATAAATTTGTATAAAGCCAGCTGTGAACTTACTATTGCAAAAGAAAATCAGTAAGTAAAACTTCATGAGGCAGGCAGTTTTCCCTGACACAGTGCTGATCTCAGCACCACAGAAGGCAGTATTCATCTCATCAGACTTGAGATCTGGAGTCCAAACCCCCAGACTGAGCCTCGGATTCAGGCCCTTTGCTATTCATGGAGAGAGACTGACTTGCCTTCAGTTTCTGCAGGCCACTCAGCAAGTCATGGATAAAACCAGACAGGATGCCTTTCTTTGTTATGGAAAACACTGAGATTTCAGATGTTTCTCCATCCCAAGTCAGTAAAAAATCACACTAACATTAAAAAATGAGGAACCAGCAGTACCTAAACAGCCTAAGGATTAGGATGCAGACCTCAGGCTCCCATGAAGGGTCTCTCTCTCCTGTCTGCAGCCTGGCTTACCAAGAAACCATCAGAGCCACTTTGCTCACATTAATACATTTGGAGTTATCTGTGCAAGCAGGAGCCTCCACCTCAGTCTCTCATACCCCATCCAAGCGACATGATATTGCTTTGCAGCCTGTGTAAGTGGAGTGCTCAACTCCAGTCTTTACAGGGCTAAAAACATTTAGGGGCAGAGAGAGACACAAACTAAATGAGCAATGAGGGCTAAACAGAGCCAACTGCATGCACCTTCTTGTGGTGGCAACGGGGGATCAAGAACACAGGGAAGCAGGAGCACCTAAGCCCCTGCCCTAATTCATCCTTGCTCTGCATTCACATGGGATACAGAGTACTTAGGTTCTACTGCTTCATTTTCCTGCTTCAGAGATGAAACACGAAATAGAATTTCCTGCGTCATCTCTCAAAAGCAAACAGACAAGGGAGAGTGGCTAAGATCTCTCTTCTCTCTCACTTGAAACGTCCTCCTAGAGTTTGAACATCCTTTTCCAATGAATCTTTGGTGCATCACTGCTTGCAAAGTGGGACTGTGAGTGGGGAGAAAATGGGAATCTTTTCAGAAAATAAAGCTATCACAAATTGTTCAGTCCAGGATGGTCAGTGTACTGCATTACAGGCTAAAAGCATGACATTTGTGTCAAAATAGAAAAGGATTTATTTTGTTTTCTGTTGATATGGCAATGAAAATGGCAAAGCACTGATGTTTCAGTGAAAAGTGCCTTCCATCTCCAGCATAAGGAAATGTCTTTTTAAAATGGCATTATTTATAAGACCTTCAGAAGCATTGATTTATTAAATATATTCCCTATTTCTAGCTAACTAGAAACTAGTAACTTCATATTCCCAGTGATTTTTAAATGATTAAATAAAGCTAATAAAACATACAGGACATAAAACGTAGTGAAAAAAATCCATCAGGCTGTGTACAACAATTGCATTGTACCTTAGCATGACCTCCACATAGAGTTCACAGAGCAAATTATGACATCTTGGACATCCAATGTCACACCTGCCCCATGCAGCATTTTTATTGGGACCAAGTGAGTGCTGCCATCTAGCTCAGCACTGCAGGTCACCTCATTATCCATTCCCCCCACTGTATACAGTAGTGGGTATGGTTATCTCAGCAGATTCATTTCCAACAGAAGGCCCGAACATACCAAATGAGCAGTTTTCCCAAGTGACAGCACCTTCCTTTCCTAGGGAGTACAATTAAAGAGTCAGAAGTAGAAAGTGAGTGCAAGCTATGCCCCATCTCATTTACATGACAGGACTTTAATATTAGCAGATGTTGACTCTGATGACATGCTCATTTATTGAACTGCTGATTCCATACCACTCAGGTAAATGTAAAAAGATAAGGTTCTTTAAAAACTCATGAAATCTACAGAATCTGTATGTTCCAGAATCTATAACAAGATCATAAAAATGTGCTGCAATCAGAAGTTTTCTCCCTAGCAAGCTGTCTAGACAATCCATTATGTGTGAGGAGGCAGCACTGGCAACAGTGCTTCTTTAAGCACACATCATGCCAGCCAGTCCTACAAGCCACTTAGGAAACTAAAAAAGCAAGCTATCAATGTATCTGTACTAACAATTATAACCCCCTCAGCCTGCAAGTTTATTCTGAAGTCTGTGGGGAGTTGAGTCACACTTCAAAAATTTCTTCACTTATATCTTTTGCACTGTACTGGCAACTTGGCCATCATCTAGAAAATCATAGTTTCTCTTCTCACTTTTTTGCTTACAGAAACTGAAAGAGAGCTGGCAGGCAGCAAAGCAGGCCATCACCATGAAATCCAGATAACTAACTGTCACCATGGCTCTATACTCACCTCTTGCTTTTTTGCATTAATAATGCTTTAATGTGCTTTCACTGGTGAGCTCTGCCCCCTACAGCTCCTAAGCCCTGCTAGCAAAGCTGAGGGAATGAAGCAATACCCAGGAACAGGAAAGCAGGAGTTTGGGACTATCTAGATTTACACGAGTGACACAAATAGGATGCATCTGGGGGTGTTGAGGGTGCAGGCTGATGTCTTTGCAAGGCTACTCCATTGTCTCTGAAAGATCATGGTACTGGGAGAGATTTTCTATTACTGGGGACAGGGAGAAGGAAAGGCAAAAAAATCACACCTATCTGCAAGGAGGAGATCAGGGAACTACAGGCCAGTCAGGATAACCTCATCCCTAGGATGGTTATGGAACAAGTCCTCATGGAAGTCACTTCAAAACACAGAAAGGATAAGAAAGTGACCAGGACAGCCCGCATGGCTTTACCAAGAGCAAACTGCAACTGACCAACCTGACCTATGAGATGACAACCTTCCAGTATCTGAAGGGAGCCTACTAGGAACTGGGGAGGGACTCTTCAGCAGCTGTAGTGACAATACAAGGAGCAATGGGTACAAATTGAAAGAGGGGATATTTAGGTTAGATATCAGGAAGAAATTTTTTACTGTGAGGGTGGTGAGACACTGGAACAGGTTGCCCAGGCAGCCTGTGGATGCCACAAACGTGTTCAAGGTCAGGCTGGATAAGGCCTTGAGCAACCCAGCCTAGTGGGACACATCCTGCCCATGGCAGCGGGATTGGGACTAGATGGTCTTTGAGGTCCATTCCAACCCCTTAAAATTCTATGAATTCATGGTTTTAAGAGCAGTAGGTGTTGTTTACAGTGCCTTTATAACAAGGCTGCTGACAGTCTCCTGCAATATCTTTATTAATGAATTTCCAATTAGTTAATGGACAATAAAAAAGGCAGAAATTTGGGTGGATCATCAGGCTCAAAGAATTTCTCCTCTCAGAGGAAAAACATACATTTGTGACCAATTACAAGGCAGCCCACAGTGCCTAATACTAGGGCCAACACTCTTTAACATCTTTTATTAACAACCTGGATGATGGTGAGTTCATGAATACCAAATTAAGGAGAGTAAGCAGTAAACAACTTCATCCCAATGGGAAGCAGAAGGGCAGATGCTGATCTCTTCTTTCTGCTGACCAGTGTCAGGACCTCAGGAAACAGCATGAAGTTGTGCCAAGGGAGGTTTAGTTTTGATATTAGGAAAAGGTTCTTCATCCAAAGAGTGGTTGGGCTCCTCGGAAAAGTGGTCACAGCACCAACCCTGACAGAGTACAAGAATAACAGCCTGGATAACAGCCTCAGGGTCGCATTGTGATTCTTGGGACTGTCCTCTACAGGGCCAGGAGTTGGACTTCAATGATCCTTGTGGATCCCTGCCAACCTAGGATATTGTTGATATGATTCTATGAACTGAGGGCAGCACTGCTATTCAAAGGGATCTTAGCCTGAGGATATGGGCTAACATGAACACCATTAAGTTCAGGGTTACTGTGCAGCTGGGAAGGAGTAACCACAAACCACAATACCAGTGCAGAGGGCTGACTCACTAGAGAACAGCTTCACAGCATAGCAGAGGGTAGCCTGGCAGGCAATTTAAACATGAGTCAAAGCATACACCCATAGTAAAGACAATCAATCACTTTCCAGGCTGTATAGTTGGGCAAATGAGTGGCAAACAGATGGATGGATGTGTTTATTCCTCTCTACTCAATGCCCACAAGACACATTATCTGGAGTAATGCATTCAGGGCTTCCAAGTAGAAGAAAGACCTTGGCCTACCAGAGTTACGTACTGGAGTGTACTCTCAGCAAATTCATAGATGACACCAAGTTGGGTGGGAATGTTGTGCTGGAGGGTAGGAAGGCTCTGCAGAGGGATCTGACTGGATCAGTAGGCTGAGGCCAAGTGTATGACAGTCAACAAGGCCAAGTGGCTTCAGTCACAACAAGCCCATGCAGAACTACAGGCTGGGGCAGAGTGGCTGGAAAACTGCCTGGTGGAAAAGGACCTAGGGGTGCTTGCCAGCTGTCAGTTGCTGAACATGAGCCAAAGTGTGCCCAGGTGGCCAAGAAGGCAAATGACCCTGACCTGCGTCAGCAATAGTTTGGCTAGCAGGACCAGGGCAGTGTTTGACCTGCTGTACGGGGCACTGCTGAGGCCACACCTCAAGTCCTCTGTCCAGTTCTGGGCCCCTGACTACAAGAACGACATTGAAATGAGGGAGCGTGTCCAGAGAAGGGCAATGGAGCTGGGGAAGGGCCTGGAAAATAAGTCTGGTGAGGAGCAGCTGGGGGAGCTGGGGCTGTTTAGCCTGGAGAAAAGGAGGCTCAGGGGTGACCTTATTGCTCTGTACAACTGCCTGAAAGGAGGCTGTAGCCAGGTGGGAGTCAGTCACTTTTCCAAAGTAACAAGCAACAGGATGAGAAAAAATAGACTACAGTTGGATCAGAGGAGGTTTGGGTTGATATTAGGAAAAAAATCTTCACAGAAAGGATTGTCAAAGCACTGGAACATGATGCCCAGGGTAGCAGCTGAGTGACCACATGTGAAGGAATCTGGAAGATTAGGTGTGGTGCTTAGCGACATGGTTTAGTGGTGGATTTGGCAGTGCTGGGTTAACAGCTGGACTTGATGATCTTGAGGGTGTTTTCCAATAACGAATTTATTTCTAAATAATTTTATGATTCTATAAACAAGCCCAGTGGTGAGCCCAGATGATTAAAGGGCTCAGGTATATGGTGTACATGAAGAGGCTTATAGGACCCACTCAGCTTTAAGAGAAGGGTTCTTGCTGCCTATAGCTATCTAAGAGATCATGGAGGCAGGCTCTACCTGAAGGCACTTGGAGACACGGCAGGAAATAACAGACACGAGTTACAAGGGAAAATCCAATTAGATGGGAGAAAAACTTTATCATCGTGAATACAGCCAGACACTGACACAGCTGTCAGTCAGAGAGATTGTGGAATCTCCATCTCTGGAGATACTCACAACTCACCCAGACAAGGCCCTGAGCAACCTCAGCTAACTGGACCTGCTTCAAGCAGGGAACTGGATCACATAACTTTAGAAATCCCTTCCACGCCAAATGTAAAGAATGAAGCTCGCCATTCAGATCTAGATGTGACCAAATATACAACAGCATGTGACAAGGTCAAGAAGTAGGCAACTGCAAAAGCTTCTCACCTCTACCAAACCAGAGCAGTAGCTTCGCTGTGAAGGGTGAGCAGACAAACCAGCTGTTTGAACATTTAGATATTTTATCACTAATATTATTAAAGCACCTTATTATTCTGGCTCCCACCGAGAAGGAAAAGATTTTTTCAATGTCTTTGTTTATTCACTATTTCCACAGCCCTGGAAGTGAGCTCAGTTACCTCTTAGAGGTTCCAGCTGAGTGGCTCAGCACTGAAGTTTTGGAAACCCCAGAGCACCCTCATGTGGCTAGATGTTGCTAGGAGTTCTCCTTCCTCCGTCTGAACCGTGTGAGGCACAAGCAGAACCCACATTCTATTCACAGGTTTATCTCCCCACCACACCACTAACTGGGCATGGCTCTTATGCAATAAATAATATTTCTGCTGCCACACATCTCTTCCAACAGAGTCTGTTTCAAGTCCCCCCACCAGAGCAGAGCTGGATGACAGGCCTGCCGGATGGCTGGTCAGAGGCACCAGCAGCCAGAATGGGCAGCCCGAGCAGCACACTCCAGAAACGGCGTGCTGAACCTTGCTCCTGTGAAACCTCTAGGTATCACCACTCATGCCAGGCTGGAGAGCAACCTTCACCACCTCTCTCTTTTCTCTCCAGAATGAACAACAGTTTTGCCTCAATTTAAGGTAACATTAACATTGAAATTTCTTGGTGGCAGAAAAATCTTTTTCTTTTTTTTTTTTTTTAAATAAAGACAGACAGGGAGAACAACAGCTGCACTGCTTCTTTCCAGCTCTCCCAACTACTGCAGTGTGCTCCTCGTGCTGCATGGCAAAGGAAGAGCCCTGACACAGCACACACCTCCCTCACTCCACCTAAACCATGCCTGCCTGTCCAACCCCTTTCTCCTTGCAGCAGGTAGGCTTTTGCAACAGGCATGGGCCCTTCACATGCTACATTTAGCCTGGCAGATCCTCTTAAACTATAAACACAAGCACTGTAAACTGCATTAAGAAGTTCATAAAACAACAACCTACCCACACTTTCATGGCAAACCCATTCAAAAGCAGCAGCAAGGCTGGTGCAAAACAGGGGTCAAAAGGCTTAAGTCCAAAAACACTGCTCTACTACCAAATAACACCTTACTGAAATGACTCTTAACTTGGAAGAGATTGTAGAAGTCTGCAGTTGGCTATTTCCTACTGTCTGGAAGCTGAAACTTAAAAGGGAGCTAAATAATAATTTTAAAATGCAGTAGCAGCAAAAAGAGAACACTGTCCTCCAGGTTTCTTGCCTTGATAACAAGTAAACACAGGTAATACCTTCTCAGCTCCCTGTTTTAGGGATAGAGAATATGTGTATTTTTTGATTACCACAAATGAAAGAAGCTAAATGAATTAACGTGTTATAGAAAACATTATAAAGCTAATACAGCTGACAGAGAAAATTACAAATATTTTATTTACAATCCCACAATAATTTGGATCAGAAAAGCCTTCTACAGGACATCTAGTCCACTCTGTTCAACAGTAACCTGTTAAAAATTTAAGAACCGAGGACATTTCATTTTACGAAGTGGTACTTTGAACCTTGCTGATTAAGAATGGGTAAATTTTTAAACTGTGAAGAAGAACCAGTTTGACCACAAGTTACTGTATGCACTACAATGAAATATAAGCAAAATGTTACTGTCCACATTACACAAGATCAGAATAACTCCTTCAGTCCTTACGGCTTCAGAGGATTCAGTTTAATAACTAAAAGAAATTGCAGATGGCAGTTCCAATTTCTCAAGTGTTTTGAAAGAGTACTTTTTACAATACAGCTCTCAAAGGACAGGAATGCTACTGCATTTATCACTGAATGCAAAATAATCTGTATAGTGTATCAACCCTGCTGGTGCAAAATGTGTGGCTAATATGAAACAACCACTAATCGCCATCTCCCACATACAAACTAAGGAGAGAAACATTACTGGCCAGGTAAGGTTTCCCTTGCCAAAGGTGCCACTTCTGAGCAAAGCCCAAAAGATGAAATTCTTTTTGTAAAGTTGCTAAACAAGAAGTCTAGAAACTAAAATTCATTTTTGGTTATCAAAAATTACAGACTCTAGAAATGTTGGCTTCATTGCCCGCTAAATGCAACTCACCCACGCACGTTCCATGGTGGGTGTTTGTTCCATTCTCCATCCCACAGGCGACCATGACCTGACAGGTGGCAACAATTCTTCCTGTTTAACTGTTGTAACTGATACACAAGTTAAACTTGGAGAAAAGCAACTTCAAAACTGAAAGGAGCTTGAAACTCGCAGAGCTCTCCTGTGCTACAAGAACTTGCATAGCTGAAAACACTTTTTCCCCAAGTTGTCTATTAAAGGATATTACCTCTCTGCCTACCAATTCTAGTTTTATCTTAAATTAAGGTAAAATATCTAAGTTCCAAAACAAACCCCGAAATCGGTAGGAACCTGATTTCAACCATCATTGCGCTAACCAAAATTCCGGGGAAAAGGATTAAGAGTTACCACCCAAATAAAACCTCTCTCCTCTGAGTTATGCTACCTACATAAAAAAACCCAGCAGGTCAGCAGCCAAAAAGCTATTTACCTGGCAGATACATGTCATTCTATTTTCAGATAACTGGCAGACACAGTAAGAATCCACTATGAAGCATGCTGATGAAGAACTAAGACTTCAACATGAGAAGGAGGACCCAGGTGCTAGCATGAAATAACAGGGGCTCCACAGCCCTCATACACTACTAAACCAGAAACCAGAAAGCAGAATTAAGACAGGAGTCCTTGGCATTTCTTGGACTCTGAAAAAAAGCTGCAGGGTTTTTTTGGATATAAATCACATTTCACCAACCTTACCTTTCTCCAAAAGGCAACTCAAGCACCTGTGTTTAGGTAACCTGGGCCTGTGATAGCAGGCACCCTATCAAACGTGCCTGAGATTCCTGCCCTGTTCTGGAGATAATCAAATCACAGCAGAGCCTGCCTGTGCTGGCTCACACATTCCTCAAGTGACCACAGAAAGTGTAAGCAGCATGCTCAGGAGGAAGAAGGAGGGATGTCTGAAATTATAGATTTTGTCTCCATCATGTCCCATGATGAATTCCTACTTCCCTAGAAATGTCTGAACATTTGTCGATGGGAAATAGAGAATTAAATCCTTATTTTGCTTTGTGTAGGCACAGCTTTTGTTTCACCTACTAGAAAGTATTTTTACCTCAACCCAGGAGTTTGCTCACTTCTAGCCTTCTGTCACTCCCCTCCCACCCACTGCAGAGGAGTGAGTAGGTGGCTCTGCTGGGAGGAGCTGCAGGGGTGAGCCCACAACACAGGATTATTCCCGAGGGCTTAAGTACAACTACTGCTAAGTCTGCTGTTCATGAATGAAACAATACACCCAGTTTAAGACTTGGAACCTGTTGTCAGGTACTTTACATATCACTCCTGCAGGTAATGTCAGTCTCTTCCACTTTTATTGTCTAGTTCATCCATGCATCCCATGAAAAGAAATACCCTTAGGTTTTCTAAAGGTGACCACCTGAACTTCTCATGCAAAGCCACCACCTGTCTCTCAGGCCTCAACCCACTACGTGCCATGCATTACAAAAGTGACTTGTCGGGGATCCCTCACCACTTCATCTGCAAATCTGTGGATTTACCACAATTCTCCCTCTCCCCTTGCTCCTCCCTCCAGAGAACCATGTGGGCCAGTTGCCTCCAGCTAGGGAAATGGGAAAATAAAAGAAAATGCATTCCTGACCTCCGTGGTCAGGAATGTACTTTCACAGCACTCAGGCAGGCAGGAAACAGACTGGCCTCATGCCTGCGCCTCACTGCAGAAGGTGTGTGTATTTCTGGATCTCTCACCTTAAAGAAACTGCAAACTGCCAGAGGCAGGGATCACAGCTGCTCAGGGGCCTCAACAATCATTCTTTGTGTTTCTCCCTTCCCAGTTTTCTGTTCTGAAAAGAAAACGTCTCTCTGGAATGCAGAATTTAAACTTATCCTTCCCTTTTATACCTTCTGAATTATACCAGATAAGCCTGCAAAGGTATGCCCTCCTACTGAACCACTTCCAACATTTTCAATAGGACAGAAAAGGTTACAGAACTTTTATTTTGAGGCCCGTTAGCCTGAAGGCTGAAGTTCCACTGAATGGAACTTCAAAGCCTGAGAGCTGGGAAACATAAAACTGGTCCCAGAAAACAGACTGATCCAAACCCATTTTTCTCATGTTTTATGAAAGGAAATTGTTTTAGTTTTGAACTTAGATGGTTCAAGACAAAATCCCTATGAAAATAAAGGAACAACTTTTTAAATTAAACTATTCCCTCTCTGTGTCTGTAGTTTAAAAAAAAAAAAAAAGATTATCTGTTCAATCTGTTCAGTATGCCAACAATTTCTAAGCTCTTTAAAAAAAAAAAAAAAGTAGTGTTCTATTTGGACTGAATTATTCTGAAATGCTTGAATAGTAAGTAACTTAGACCTCCAGCACAGATCCATACCTGTAAAGACAAATTATTTTCAAGACTTGTGTTGGTCTCATTTGTAACATCAACCAAAAAGAAACCAAAATTGTGTATTAAAAAAGACATCAATGTTTACCACATAAGAATTTACTTAAAATGGATTTAAAATTGCCCCTACATCCTTATAATCTCCATTTATTACTCTTTTGTCTCCTGAAAAGTCTATAAATTGATGCAGAGAAAAGACATGGGGAAACAACTCTTCCCATCATACACTGAATTACAACCAAAGTGTCAATGCAGACAGGTGCCATTTTCTCAGGCAAGGCAGATCTGAATTCTTCAACAACTAGAATTCCATTAATCATTTTTTTAATCGTTTTTTAAAAATTAAAAAAAGCAACAAACAAACCACAAAACTAAACAAAGCAAAACGAACAAACAAACAAAATATCCTTTTGGCATCCTATTTTCTCACAGACAGGCTATTACAATCCCTTCTCCTGAACATCCTCCCTACAATACTAACAAAAGCATTCTGAAATTAGTCTAATGAGGATACATATAATCCTGGGAGGGAGGGATTGAAATCCTTCCAAGAGCACTTCCATGGTCAGTTGTGCACAGACAGAGGTGGTGACAGCCCAGCAACAACTCTGCTCTCATTGCTACAGCTGTACAGAGAATTCAACTACTGGGCAGCGCAGTGCCGAAGTCAAGCACATTCAATGAAACCCCGGTCCTGCCCACAACCAGCAAGGAAAACTGTGCCTCTGCTGTGTCCCCAGCTCTGCTCAGGGCATCAGGGCTGGACAGAGAAGCACACTGTTCATGTTACTTATAGAGCGCCCCTGGAAAAGCACAGTGCTCACCCACAAGCTGTGCAGGATGCCCCCCTGAACCCAAACAGACCTAACACTGAACAGAGAAGTCAGAGAGCTGATTAAATAAAGTTTACATCTTTCATGGCACATGGAATGCAGCAGTGCTGTTTGGAGTATGTCAACACGGTGGTGGTGTTGTTGAACAACACAAGCCAACTGATGCCCGAGCTAATTAAAGAGCATGGACAAAAGGAGAGGTGGAAGTGTGAATTATTCACCAGGCTGTCACACTGCCAGTGGAATCCACTCAGCAGATGCCTGCACTTGCTAAATTCACATTACTATTTTCTCCTCATTATTATGCAGATGTAAGTCTGCAAAGTCAACTATACACACATTTTACATTTTTCTCCCCTAAAAAATGTTTAGCAATTTAAAATATTTTGCAACAGGTATTTGATGAATCTAGGTTTTTGTTGTTTCATTACCACTAGTTTTTATTACTCATGATTTAAAATTTAATGTTATTTCATGAGTTTCAAAGGTTCAGGATTCAGTAATACAGCAGGTTTTAAAACCATCTTCAGAGAGGGAAGGAAATCACAGAAATGTCTTTCAAAATGTTTAACCATCTACTCAGAAGGACAAAAAAAACCATCCAACAAGTCCTATCCACATTGAGGCTCACCTGCCTCACACTGAAACCACTCTGAACAACTTTAAACAATGCAGGCTCTTTGGAGCAACGGTAGTGTTTCGTTACTTGTTTAGTGATTTTGTTACCCCAACAGTCTCCAATACTCACAGGGCTCAAAATATATCTATGGAATTTGTATTTTAGCAAAACAGATTAATATACTTATTCACATTTGTTCTAAATCATCTCATCATGAAACAAGCAAAAACCCAAATTTCAACTCAACCGCAGCTTGCACGGTCTCAGCAGTTGCCATGCTACCAGGCACTAGATAGAACTAGATACCTGAATTAGAAAACAAAGGAAATAAAGCATTAATCCCTCAGAACTGGAGCGACTTCTTTTTAATCTTTCCTTTGCCAAGAAGAAAAAGGGAAATCATTTTATTGCTGTATGGAATTAGAAAACCCTACACCCTAGGGCCAACCTTACTGTCAATATTTTAGGTCACTCAAACTGCAGTAACCTTTCCCCACACCCTCAACTCCCAGTACTGACTGATAGAAAGTCACTTTTCAGTCATATGACAGAGATAAAGGCTTTTTCAGATAACATTTGGAAAAAGAATGGTATTAAGTGGTTTCTTGAACTATTGACAATGCAACAAACCTAAAAGCAATCTCCGGGAGCTCAGCAGGAGTTCAGTTCCTATTCAAGGAGAGGCACCAAACAAATGCCCTCTGCATTAATCTAACAAGTTCACCTAAAATTCATAAGTAGCCCAGTACATTTTCAGATTAATTGTTCAACAGCTCTATAACAAAATAGCTTTCATAGATCATCTTCAATTACAAACATAATTTACTACATGACCAGAAAAAGAAAGTAATATAATAATTTCTGAAGCCGAAAAATATATTGAAGAAGTTTTTCCACCACTCAAATATTCAAAGGAAATTAAAAACTTAATTTGTTCTTCTTGAGCAGAAGGTTTAATTAAAACTCTTTAATAGAGAACTGAACTCCTGCTGAGCTCCCTGAGATTGCCTTAAATTCTTATTTATCCTAAGCAAGGATGGCCCTATTGCTTCAAGAAAGCACTCAGGTTAACACCACTCTCAGGCAGTTTCTCAGAGCTTACTCCAGCTTGATTCACTGCGTGCTGAGAAATACAGACTCTCCTTTTGCCACAGTAATGTTCTTCTATGCCCTGGATATTACCAGGTGATCCCTCACTAACTCAAGAACTGCAACAGAACACAACTGGTAACAATGGAAGATTCTGAATCAATTCAGTTAAAACCAGTCTAAAAGTTGACTTTGGAGAACTGTGTCGGTGTAACTTCTTTGATGCAATACCCGAACTAATTTAAAGCAAAATTACAATGACTTGACTAAAATTGTCATTCCTAACTACTAAGAGTGGAAAAAATATTCCAAGGCTGGTTTGCACCTAATATTTTCTGTTCCTTAGGTAAATTAAACAACAGATTTAAACTATAGATTTCAATTCTGAAACTGAAGATAGGAAGCTTACACCTTGGGCATTACTAATTCCCAAACAGCATTTTGAGGCCGCTCGATAATGACAAAGAGAGGAATATTCACAAGGATGCAGGCACTTTGCTTGAATATCAAGTGCTGTGTGAAATTTCTTATCTAGTGTTCTGCACACTGCTGAAAGATACTTCTGTATATTCCATTGTTTCCTCCACTGTTAGAGCTGAAAGAGGACAACTGAGTCTTGAAGAGGTGGATCTCTGTATCGTGTAGTATTTTGTTTGTCTGGCTTAGGGAAGGAGTAAGAAAAATATCCATGAGACACACAGTGTGGTCAATTCAACTCCCTTCAAATAACTGGTTTCTGAAATAGAGCTGAAAGCATCTTTTCCTCTTTTCCATGAAAGTTAAAAGAGGGCAGGTGAAAAATCAAAAAAAAAAAAAAAATCAGGCACCATGATTTAGTCAAGAAAAGGTAATGCAAACATTCTCTGTAGAAATGATCATGCAATCATTTCCAAAAATGATCACAAAAAGTAGCAAATCATGAAATATGTATTCAAGGGGACAACTTCATGCAGAATGGGTTTGTACAGTACATACCCAGATAGGATCTCTTGGGAGGTGCTTTGATTTCTTCATCCTTACTATCTGCAGCTACATAAAGAAAGAGTTGAAGGGAAAAAAAAAGAAAGGAAAGACAAACAGACTTATGATTAAATGTAACAGCGGTTATTTGAGTTACAGTTTAGTCAGTTAGTACATTTTACTCATTAAAAATAATAGCCAGACCAAAACATGCCAGGAATTTTAGTCCCCATGCTTTCCATAAGGCTCCCACCCCACAATGTTAAGATAGGAGCAGTAGAAAGTCCCAGAACAGTCTCAGCGCACAACCCAACAGCAGTGTACCTTTGAGGGGAAAATAAAGGCTTAAAAAACAATGAAACAGACAGATTGATTCTTACTTTAGACTATATAAACTCTAACTTTTCATGATCAGAGAAAACTGTTAACTCAGCAACATTGGGTGTGTGGATATGTATGTATAGACAGCTGAGACAATGGTTGCCTTGCCTCTGGTGGAAAATGCTGTTCAAAAATACTGTCACAAAGCCCAGCGTCAAGGAGAGAACAGACCTATCTGCAACCATGCGGCATGCTAAACCTTTTTCACTCTAACCTTCCTCTGCCACTTGAAAACCATGTATTACACAAGAGAGTTTTCCAGTGCCAAAACAAAAGCGCTTTAAAGGATCAGAGTGCTATAATAAGATACAAGTTATAAAGCAGATTAAGTCAACCAGCAAAACTAGATTAACGACAAGAGGAAATCAACTTCATGTAAAAACACAGGGGCCCCTGTCCTACTGGTGGAGCCTGGGCAGCACAAGCAAGGAGAGATGTCCAGCAGTCTCCTTTCAACAAATGCTGTCCACTGGTTTTCAGTATAGTTCACATTCAGGGGGCTCAAAAATCGGTCACAATGTCTCGGGCATAACTAGAAACTTTGTTGGAGAGAGGTGGGAGGCTGATCTGGGGAAAGACAAAAATGGTTCTTCATAGACTGTCTGTCTCTCCAAGAATATGAAGAAACTGCTCTGGTCTGCCAACATTCCCAAGAGTAACCAGATGTTTTCAGCTGTCTGTATCTATGACCACCTTTCTTCAGCCACCTCTTGGCTCTCAAGTCAAGACATAGCACATGCACCGTTTTCCATTTCAATATTCAGCTCTTTAGCATGGTAGCACCATCATGCCCAAAAATGCAATACTTTGGAGAAAAACAACAACAAAATTAACAAGAACTCTGGCCCTTTCTGTATTGAGCCAACAATGCAGCATACATATGGCTGCACAGATACAACTTTAAAACTTCAGAACAATTATGGAAAACTCTTGTTACCACAACAATGGTACCAGAAAATCTGCATTAGAGCAGTTAAGATGCAATGAGGTTAAATACAGGATAAAAGATGAGAAGCTATTGTTCATGCCTGCTGATTTCACCTGAAGAGACTCCTTCATGTAGCTTTCAAAGCATTCATACATGGGGGAGAGAACTGTCCTATCACTGGAGGTTTTAAAATCAAATTGAAGTATTTGTTGGTTTTGTATTTTGCCTGTTTGGGTGCTGGCTCTTCCCAATCTGAATTGTTAAAAACAGGCTACACAGTCCAAGTTTAAGAAAAAAGTAATACAACAGTTGGATATATGAAGAGCACTTGTTTTGTTTTCAATCAGTGTGTACTGAAGGATAAAATCTATGCATCCCAAAAAAAAAAAATCAGAGAAGGCAGCAACAGCACAAAGATGAGTTGCACCACTTTCAACTTAATTTCATTTTGCAATACTAAAAGGGAGTAGGGGAAAATCCTATAATTGAGAAGTAACTGTGAGAAGTGAAGGAATTTAAGAAAACTCACATAGGCTTTTTAAGTTCTCTACATATAGAGTCTAAAAAAAAAATCAAACATTACTAGAAAATCTAGGGAGACTTCATTTCTCATGCTATGACAGTTAATCTACAAATCAAAGTACAAGCAATTTGACTGAATGCCTTTATATGTTCTGAATAGTTATTGACATTTTGGGTATTTTAAGCCAGTAACACCACGAAACAGGCTAAAATATACAGAACAAGCTTGTCAGGATTTGAAGAGATTGCTTCTTTATGCATCAAGACAGGAAGCAGATTCGTTCTGAACTAGTTATTACTTAAGAGACCTAATTTGTGAGAAAAAATAAAAACAAAAGAAAAAAAGGCAAATCCCACATAACTGGAAACACACTGGGTAAGCATATACTTATGCCACTTGGAAGAAATATCACATTTAACAATAATATAAAAAAAAACAGCAAACTTCCTTCCACTGAAATACTCCATTCCTTCTAAATATTTTGGATTGTTTTGCCAAAATATTCAAAGGAAGGATAGAAAAGAAAAACGTTTAAAATGAAGACTAGCTATGTGAGAAATAATAATTATATTATCATACAGAAATGGTGTACCTTCCCTCAGGATTCTTCAAGATTAACCAAAAACAATTGCTTCAAACCTAGCTCTTCACTGGCCCAGTAAGCTATAAGGAAAGAAAGTAGGTACACAGATTTGTCAGCTTGCCTAGATCACCATAAAACTTCAGTGATAAGATTAGGTGTATGATTAGAAACACAGTTCTCACTCCTACTTGTACTGTGCTTGAAACCTATCATTCTGTCCAGCTTGAAAGGAGCTTTGTATGCACCTGTATGCTTGTTCTGAGCCATCATACAGCTGTCCTTACTAAAAATCAATTCCGTGTAGGAAAAATATTCCAACTATTCTCATTGTTTGTGGGAAGACGCAAGCCTTTCAATGAAAACAAATAATCAGGGACCACAGGTAGGTAAAAATCAGTCTCTCAAATTCCATATGACAAACTGAGTTTAGGAAAAAGGACTAAATAACACAATGCAACCTTACAGAGTTTCTATCATCTGTCAAGGGAAGGACTGATTACCCCTTAGGAGACGGTATGTCTTTCAGGGAGAGTTGCCTAAAGTGCACTATACAGTAAACTGAAGAGCCTCTCTTTTCTGTCCAGAGGTTACTGAAGGAGCCTGCAAGTGCGTGTGTATAAATGTGCACAAGACCAATTTCCTCTCAGAAAGGGCAAACAGAGAAACCTCTCCATCACTCCACAAAATGCTAGCGCAAACCGCAGAGGAGGAAGAAAGCATACATGCCCCCCCTAAATGCTTCCTGGATTTTATCTGCTGCTAAATCTGGCTGAAAGTAATTTTTAAGTCGTTCACCCTGCCAGACTGAAAACTCCCGTGAACACAGCAGCTTGTGTTTAGAAGCTGGAGTGTAGCTCCTCTTCCACATGAATTCACTTACCTGAACAGTTTCTCACTACACTCCACAATGAGCAGGAATGGAAGTAGCTTCCTTAGCTATTAGATAAATTACCCTACTGCACAGCCAGGAGCTGCTGCCTTCTAATGATGGCTGTGGATATCTGGAATTGGATCAGATCCTCAATTATTAGAGAGTGTGGAAGAGAACAGATGGAGAAAATAAATTATACATCCTTAATGGCAAAACAACTGACAGAAAGCTGACAGTGTTAATTCTGTTCTTGTTGGTAATAAGCTGTTACATAAAATACTGTAAGTCAAAGTCAACACAGAGAAACAAAAACCTACCCATCTCACATTTTTTATCTGCAGGGAAAAAAGCAAGGACTTTGCACAAAGACTGAAAATTTTATTAAATAGAGAATAATAGTCTGGCCCAACTGAAATTATCAAAATTAACAAAACTAACCAAAATAAAAAATGTGGAAAAATTCCCATAAATCCCAACTAATCCCACACTAAAGCCAAAGGAAACAGTACACAAAAAGAGATGGTTTTGCACTATGATAAGAAGCACCTGGTTTTTGACAGTAACTCAAGTAAATAGAAAATTATCTACAAAAACACATGTTTGCAATGACAACATTTAGATAATAGTGTAAGATCATAACGAAGATCTTGGTTAAAAGTACAGCTGAAGAAAATAATTTCTTATGCTAGCCAAGATCTTAAAAAAAATCCCAGCTAGCAAAACAGCATAACAACCAGCTCTATATTCAGAATGTGGTGTAAAATATTAGGGAGAGCTCCAATTTCTAGACTGAAGCAAGACCTGTCTAAAATAAAATTTCAGCTGTACATTTTTATCTGGAAAGTAGGCAGTTTCAAAAAAAAAGTTCAGAAAGTGCTACAGTGGGGAGACTGAACTGCAAGACAGAACTTTTGTACTAAGTAGAGTACACCAAATTTTCAGAAATATTTATCCAATAACAGCCAATTCCCATCACTGACCTGCAAAAGAGCGGCGTTTCACGTTCAGCTCATTGGACACACGAACTTCTGTGCACAGCTTCAGCATCAGTAACATTGTAATGATCATGATAATGCTCTGCCACAAAAGTGGGGATTCAAAACGCCTTCCAAACCTAAAAAAGGAAAACGAAGTATGTAAAACATCTAAGCACTGGAAAAGGAAATGCTAACAGTAACAGATATGGAAGGCCGAGGAAGTCAGAGTCACCAGACAGACCTGGTTGCACATACAGTAGCTCAGAGCAGAAGTATCTGAGAACCTTATTTCAACATCCCTCCCAGTGGACTGATCCTAGAGATACTGAAGAAAGAAGCTTGAGTCTTTGCTTCAAAAGCCAGCAGCAAACCTATTGCTTTGAAAGGAGAATCACATTCATTAAACAGTAAGTCAGTACAGAGACACTAGAGTTATGCCACATTAACACCAGTTATGTGTGCTCTCCACACACACACTCCAGACATGGACTTCTGTGCAAAACTTCCCTTTTTCAATTTTTCATTTTTAAATTAAGTCACAAAAACAATAGCACTTGCTCTATAAAGAAATAAATATTCACATCCCTGTCTAGACATCTGAGTGGAAAAGCCAGGTCTTCAGAGTACATCAACTATTTAATAAATTTTTGTCTTATTTGTACCAAGACTGGGGTAAGAAAGGAAGTACAGATGACATGGCATAGGAGCTTCTGAGCGCTTCCTTCACACAACAGAGAAGGTGCACTTGGATGGTGGCCAGTCTTGACTGAAGAGTTTATTCTTAAGTGATTGCACAAGATTCTGCTGTAGGAAAAGAACCCTTCAGTGGAGACCTGTAATGTTCCAAGATCCTCTTCCTACATTACTTGATGAAAGCTCAGCAACCCCCAACACATGCTCAGTATGTGCATAAGGGGTGAAGGGTGGAAGCTTATCATGTGCAGCCCCCAAAGCACATTGCATTTACAACAGGAAGGTGACACACACATCACAGTGAGCTGCTTCTCTGTGCTCAGTTCTGCCAGGTTTTATGCCTTGAAGACAGAGATGCTGAGGAAGTGATTTGATCAGAACATATCGCTGTGCTCCCCAGCTCCCTCACCTGCACCGTGAGGCACACAAGGCTTTCTAAATTTCCTAACAGCACAGTTACTAAGGTCAGTCTTTGACCACATCATGCTGACTGAGCTCCAAGCCTCACAGGCATGGCAATTATTGCCCTCTTCTTGATAGTTCCTGTTTTACAGCACCCTGGCAAAACGTAATTTGTTAAAGCTTGGGCTACTTTCATGGCCAAGCTCCCTGCTAGTAAAAACCAGCTAGGTTCACCATCATGCAGTCTCACACTACTGTGTTTCCACTGCAGCCATTTCACCAGGGAGAGATTTTTTGCTACAAGTCAGCTAATAAGGAACAGGAGAGGGACTGGAAAGTCCTTGACTAGCTTGCTTGGAAATCCTGTGCAGAAGAGCCAAGCAGCCACATCAGTGAAAATAGCCAAGTATTTCCCGCCTATTGGCATACAGCTGAGGAAAAGTACAACTTGAGCCTCCACACTACTGCCAGAGGGCCCACCACTAACTACGGCAGGGATAGCAGCTCTGTGACCTTTAGTCCCCTACTTCTTTCTATGGATGGAGCCATTACTGTAACAAACTGGAGGACACTATGAGGAAGGAAATAAAGAACACGGCTGATAAGCATAATCATCATAGGCAGTATGTGCGCTGGGTAAGGCTTCCACTGCATCAGTTCAAAATGCAGGGGAAAAGAACAAAAGTTTGGCCTAGCCTATGCCACAGGCTCTTGATTCCAGAGCTCATTCAGCCTGTGTTGTTGACTGTGGCCAAATTCCCCCCATATACTGGAATTCAGTACTATTATATTCGGCTCTTACTCAAGGATGAAAAAAAAATGGGAAAGACCTACTGAGAATTATGGAGCAGTTAACTATAAACCAGTTTACATCAGGTTTAGAAAAACCATCTCCAGTTACAAATGTAAAAATACATGTAAAAATACAGTAATGCATTTAAGAGGGGCTGACGTAGCAGCACGACAAGTTAGAAGCAATTATGACAGTAAATCCAGCCACAGGTCACTGCAAGGTTCTGCCTGCTGATTATTGGTCATTCACTAATGGGTGCCACACATAAATACTGCTTGCAGTATAAACACCCACTCACTACAAACACAAATAAGCACAGCTGCCTGCTTGTCTGATCACAACAATTTGTCATGAGATTCCAGTATTGCTGCAGACCCTCTCCCCCTAAACACTAGGTGGGGAAAAAAGTAAAACAAAACTCACAACACATAAGAGTGTTAAAATGGAAATTTAAAAATTCTTATGGGAACTTCAAACAATGCAAACCACCTGTAGGGTTTTTCACAACCATCCAGTCAAAGACAAAGGTTACACAACAAAACATACTCACGTGAAATGTATCTCCCCAAACACCAAACCCCAGAACGAGTCTTGCAGGCAAACAGAACCCTCTAAACTAGATCACACATACAGGCAAACAAACAGCTGCCATGGAGACTAACAGGCAGAGCAACCTACACCACATGGATTACACACTACCTGGGCAGCAAAACTGAAGGGAATGCCACTGTCAAGGACCACTCTTGGGTTCTTGAAGCTGTTAAAGTAAAGCCAGAACATTCATTTTGCTCAGGATCATGGACACAAAACACCACTCCGAGCTGCTTACCCTACTCTGCATTGATATCAGGGCCTGCCAAAGCAACACTAATCCAGTGTAAGACTCCTCAGGCCAGCTTGAGCCAGGAGCACTATGGGATGTAAGCCCTGCAGGGAGAGCATGCCATTCCATGTTCTGTTTCCTTTCTGCCTCACAGACATTATTCCTGTCTCTGTAAGCAGGAGCCAGGAGGGGAGGAACATTAAAGGCAATTAAAGCACCTTATGAGAGAAAGATGACGAGCCTCAGGGTACTAGAACAGGCTTGCGGAAAAGATCAGCTTTGAAGTCCTTTTTCCGCATTTTCTATTCTATTCTATCTATTCTGCATTTTCATCCCTTAACTACAATGTTGTGTAACAAAGTGAACAGTGACACTTGCAGTACTCAAGGAACTCTGACTGCCTATGTCAGACTATAAACAGACAAAGAGCTTTTCCACTGTTTACTTCATTTGTAAAAACAAAAGAATCCTTTACTCCCTGTACCAGTCAAATATGCAAATAAAGGAGGAGAGTGGCTTACATGTTATTAGTGTTTCCACAGGTTTTAAATGACTAATGCATGTTCAGGGTGATGAAGACAATAGAAGTGCATGTTCAAGCCAGAGCAGAGACTAACTAGTCATTGAGAAAACTACGTCATTCCATTGGTACAATTCAATTCTGCAATAATCCTGCTATTCCAGTCCTGGGCCTACTTGAAACAGCAAATGTCAACTGTGAAAAAGAAGCCTCAGCAAGACCAGGCATAAAGGTTTGCTTATTGTTACTCCTAAGACATCTCTGAAAAGAAACTGATGGCTTTTGGTGCAGCCAGATCACCATCACCCTGACCATTCTGTTTCCTCCTACACTCCTGGATGCTGTTCCAGCCTTCATCTGCTGCCTGCTTTTCAGCTCTTTGAGATTCTAGGCAACATGGAAAGCACACAGGATACACCACACACTACCAGGATAATGACAGATAGCCCAGGGTAGCAGCATGGCAGCTGTCCTGAAAGTCATCCCATACAATTATACAATTTAACCAGTAGGATTTAAGCAGGAAGAGGAAACAAACTAGTTTTGCAACAGGATCTTTTGATACAAAGTTCCTCTTGACATGTAAACTTCACAGACTTTATGCATCACCCCAAACCAAGCTCCTCACTTGGGCATACAAAATTCGGCTTTACTTTCTGCAGAAAAAAAGTAGTGCATCTTATCCCTGCTCTCTGGCACTTATACAAAGGAGGAGGAATTGCATAACACATTTGCTCTCAATATCTGAGCAAGATTCTACCAGCAGGCCATACGTAAACCAATCTTTCAAAGTTGTAGTCATTCTGTCAGCTTGATTCATAGCATCATGCCACATTCCACATATGGTAAAAGCTGGCAAAATCCATTTTAGTAACAGAAGCCGTAAAAGCACAAGTTTCTCTTCCTCACAGAAAGTCCTTCAGACATCACTGCTTCACTTTCTGAAGCCATGGCAACACCGGACAGAAGGGATGTGGTCCACAAGTGGCACTGTAGGTGTTACAGCATAATAAATACCTAGGAATCTACCCCTGACAAGAGCAAGTTCACTGTTTCCCTATAAATTACATCCAGCTCCATACTTGAGTCTCTAAACTTCCATTCTTAAACAGGGAGCTTATTCAACTGACTCCAGCACAGAGAGCTCCAAGTTCTATTGATATTGCTGTTTTAAGAAGACTTTTTGTTTCGGGTCAACTGATGTGGACTGGGTAGAAGGTTACCTTTGCTCAAAAATAACACAGTCCATAGTCTCCATCCTGTCCCTGGCTGTCAGAACTTGTCTCCACAGTTTGCCTTAAGGCAGCTATTTTGTGAGAACAACACCAAAACTGGATGGTTTTATTTTCGCGTTTTGGATTTCTGTGGCACTGCTGTATGAGTTTTAGGACAGTGTCCCACAGAATTGCAGCTCAAAACCTTTGGAAAGAACATTGTCTTCTTGGAAAATATACAAACTCTATTTTATAATGACATCCATGTTACAAAACATAAAACTGGAAACCATCCCAAAAAACTTCTGGGGATAGCAGGCAACATAAGTACTTTTGGTTGCACTTAGTCAAGATACATATAAAAATGTCTACACTGATTTCTAAGAAATCTATGGTTCCTTTTCCTCTAGCTATTCATTCTCATATTAATATTAGAAGAAACTGTAATTTATCTCTTCATAAGCTCTGTTTTTAAAAAGAAATGGTGAAGAGAGAGAGAGGGGGAGGAGAGAGAACTCACGAGTAAGTTTTTCTGCATCCTCCACCCCCAACTGATTACACAACTCTCACCCACCTTCTCATTCCTGTTCTCCATCATGACGATGCAAAGCTACTGAGCTGGCAGCCTGCAGGCCACACCAACCCAAAAGATGTGTGCACCTTGCTCTAGTGCCACGGGGAGCTCTGGATCCATCCCACAACTTCCAAACAGCCTGGGACAGCTTAAACAGATAATTAATCACCTCAAAGCGCAGGGTATCCCTTGAGCAAGAACACAGAGCTAACTCAAGAAAGTACAGTAAGACATAAGGCACAAGCTATCAAAAAAGTAATGAAGTGTTTAATTAAAAATGTAGAGGGAAAAAAATTGCTATCAGGTTTTCTTTGGAGCAGATCATACACTTTCATATGCACCAGAATGACAAAGGCCTGCAGTTCTGCACTGCCTCTCGATGTCTATCCACAGGGCAGACTTTCCCCAGGATGTGGGGCTGGAAAAGACAGACAGGAGAAGCAGTATTGACAATGGCAGGCCTAAACAAAGGGGCAGCTGATGGAGTCATAAATCATACCTAGCAGCTATACTAGCACCCCAAAATAAATAGTGCTTTGATGTGTTAGATAAAATTGTAACAATAGATTACTGCTAAAAATAAAGTTGAATTAGTATCAAATCTACTACAGCACAAAAACTGCTCTTCACACTGGTAAACAGAGACTCCTTTGTGAGATGTTATAAGCACAAACTGCCTACTTTTCAATTTTTGTTTTAAGAAGTCTCTTTAAAACAGCAGAAGACTTAAAGAGGGCCAAACTTCTAGTTTCTTTTTCCTAAACAGAAGCCATGCATGCACGCATAAAGTGAAGTAGAATCACACCCACTGCTATCCATACCCTGTCTTCATCCTTCCAGACCAATGCCTTCCCAGTGTTTTTACACTAAGTTCTGGCACATTGATGGAACATAGCAAGGCCAAACACATGAAAGATCTCTTTAAAGATGAAATTTTGAGACTTTGTGTGAAAACATGAAAAATGGATACTGTGCAATTGTCATCACTAGCAAACTAGAAGTTCTTTGGGCACATCTTGAAATTAAGTGATTAGATGTAAGAAAGACAAGGAGGAGAGGCATTGCACTGAGTCCTCTTGCCTTCAAAAGATGGGTTACCACTGAAGACAGTCTAATCAGAAAAACATCGTTTGTGAGAACCTGTAGCTGGAAACAGGACTGTTGTCCTTGATCTCAGCAGCACTTTGTTCATTGACTACTGTCACAGTGCAATCCACCAGCTGTGTCTATTGACACATAAAACATGCCAAGAAGATTAGGAGGCAAATACTCTGTTTGGAGGAGAGATGAAAGGTCACACTTAACCCACTGCAAAACCAGACCTTAAACCAAAAAAGGATAACCTCTGAAATAACCAAGTACATTTAGAGGAACCTATGGAATCTGTCACTCCACAAAGAGGATGTGAGGGAATTTCCCCCATAGCTGAGGAGAAGGAAGTATAATAAAGCCATAAGGGAAAGGCAGGTGGACTGGGTCTGTTACAAGTAACACAAATACAGAAACACCAGCACTACACAAGAGCCAAAATACAGAGGCGTAACAGGCATAAGAAGCAGGAACAGTTTGTCCCTGTGAGCTGCAAATTCAATACATGAAATTTCAGGGAAAACCTCAAAGTAACAACAGAAACAAATTATAGAAATGTCTTTGAAGATGAAAACAAAACAAACAAGCAAAAAAATAATAAACGTCAGCCATCCTAGGAAATAATTAATTAAGTCCTGAAAAGCAACACTATTAAAACTTGAAAGTTTTTAAGGCCTAACAATTTAAGTACTTATTTTTGGATCAGGGTGGAGGAGATGTCCATAAAAAATGACTCTGGCTCAAATCATGTGCTTAGTATCAGAGGTAATGAAGAGAAACCAAAGGAAGCCAGGAGCTATATGGCAGTAAAGTTTTCAGACAAGAGACTTGGATTAATACTGGGTTTGCTTAAGGGAAGGAGATATCAACTGGTACTTGGGGAAAAAATTAAATACAGAACAAAATTACTTGTAGGAACAGTTCTGTCCTGGCACCAGAATGAATTAAATTATTTAATAAATTTAAAACAAAATAAATAAAACCCTTCTAATTTCTTCCAAAGACTATTACGTATACAATTAAAATAACTCTGCTGTTTATGTCATTATTGAGAGCGTTGTGTCCGAGATAATGCATCAGCCATAGGTGACATTAAGCAAATAATGCAAAAATTGAATTGCCAAGGTGCTTTATGGGAGCATTTTAACCATGTTCACAGAAATCACAGGCTCTTGCTCTACGACATTCCTTTAATCATCCAGATGTCCAAGAATAATATCCAGTCTCAATGCTGTTTTCATGACTTACTGGCGCTTATGACTAACTGCCAGGGATGCCTAATTTTTTAGGCAGTCAAGCAAAATATTCTCTCCCGAGAACACTGAATTATCATCATGCAATTTTGTCTTTCAGTTCAGCAGAACTAGAAAGAGACAATTCATTGCCAGTACAGACAGAAAGGTTTCTGCTGAGTCCTTCATGAAGCCACTCTATGCCAAGCTCTAAGATGACCGGAATTTACTCAGAGCTTGTACGTGTCAGAGTGATACTATTACGTGGCTTAACTACTCACAGTAACACACTTACATACTCCTATCCATATAACTGCATTGTCTCTCTCTTTTGAGGTACTGACAAACCTTTCAACATGGACATAAATTATAACCTTTCATTACTTGCAGCATTTATACTTTCACGTATCTCTTCACTAGATGTACTTAAAATCAATTCAAATTAAAGAGCTTTCAGTTCTTCTATAGTCTGAGTCTCACTTAACAGATGTACTCACCTGAGTTACCTAGAAACCGCCAGCATCTCCATTCAGTAAGTAAGTAATTTCTATATTTTTACTACTGCCCGTAAAACCAAAAATTAGACCATTTCTCTTTCTAAAACTGTCAGCTCAGGCTTTTCACTTCTCCTCCTCCTGCCAGTTCCTCTACTGCCTTCTTGCTCTCTGCTTTCTCCACATACTTCTCCCCAAGAAAACACAGTTCCAATGCAACAAGTAGCTCTGATCTAGTGATGACTCCTCTGTCCGACTGCCAGCTAGTGGTGCCAAGAAAGGGTCTCCTGTTTTCCACTCCAGCACAGCACTTACACGTAGCATTTTGCTGTAGCAGAACCCAGGCAGCCATTATACAGAGTCAAAGGAGGTTTCTTTAAAAAGAAACTGGACACCAACAAACGGATGCAGCATGTTACCTATCAGTTCTTTATGGATTAAAAAGCCTTATTTTGCAGTCAAAACAGAATCACAGAATAACTGTCCTTAGTTGCAATTTAGTTGCAACAACTGTCCTTAGTTGCAAATGCCCAGACCATTTCATCTTTGGTATCCCAAGTACATTCTCAGAAGTGTAGCATCTATATAATCAGAAGTAACAAGCCAGATGTTAATAACATGCATTCACAAAAATCGTGCCGTAATAACATCTTTGTCCAGCAGCACAAGACCTAAATATGGAAACAAACTTGCTCTTAAGTATTGAAAGTGGTATTGAAACCAAAAGAAATTTGCTTTTGAAAGGCAGCACATCTTTTCCTTGCTTATCCAAGAATGAAAATTTTCATCTGTAATTGTCATGAAGATCTACAAGTGAACCCCCTCTGAAGCCAGCTGGCATCCTGGGAAGATGCAAGAATATACGGCAAGTGTTCCAGTGACGTTAATGCCAACAAGACACTGGAATAAGTATGTGATACCGAACCTTTCACTCTGAAAACGGAGATAGAGGAGCATGAGAAATGTATAATACAGTCAGCAAGAAAAAAGATATGACTTAGCATAAAACTCTTTACCAACGTGTTAAAAAGTTTCATCTAGGAAATCAGAGTGCTCTGGCAAGGGGAACAGACTATGCTCCCCCGCCCAGTTCATTCTATTTAATGGACTCACATATTGACGGAAAGACAGCATTTAGATCTTCAAGAGAAGGGAAAATGCACATAAAACATTATTTCCTCAAATATTCCAATCAAAGCTTTACAGCTGGGAAGCAATCACGAACCTTTCGAGCTGAGCAGAAACACAGCCAACTTACCAAAAAAGTATCCGCAGAATGTTTGCGACCAGCAACACCAGGCAGACGTAGGTGGAGAAGCCCTCCGCGTTCTGTGTCCGCCGAATGTCCCGGTACTGGGGGATGTAGGGCACGACGCCGCCGAACACCATGGCCCCCGCGGCGCCCCAGGACACCAGCTGCTGCATGGGCACCAGCAGCCACTCCAGGCCGCCCGGCTCCATGCCGGGGGCGCGCGGGGAGGCGCTCAGGCTGAGGGATGCCGCCCTCAGGCTGAGGGTGCCCCGCCGCGGCTCTGCGGCCGGGGCCGGCTCTAGCCACGGGCGGGCTCCTTGCCGGGATGCGTCACCATGACTGCGCCCTCTCCCGCGGGGCCCGGACCTGGGGAAAGGGACGGGGCGTGAGCCTGCCTCTGACCAAGGCACCTCCAGCCGCTGCCAGCCGGGCGCCGGCGAGCCCCGACCACCGCCCAGCCGCGGGCGGGTCGGCGCCGCCCCCGCTCCAGCCTCAGCGCCAGCGCCAG
>WBMY01005992.1:965495-982712 GCA_013397315.1 Donacobius atricapilla | reverse complement strand
AACAAACAAAAAAAACAACCCAAACTCTGTCCCATCACCAGAGTTCGGCTTTGGGATGAAACGACCGCAAACCTCCCGCCTTCTCTCCATCCTTCCCGCGGCTGTTACACTTAACAGACGGCACGGAAAGGATCGAATAAACCAAAATCACTACAGTTGCAAGAATAAAACCCCTGGGGTTAGACTTCACAGCAACGCGGGAAGAAAAAGTAGCTAAATTCTTGTCTTTGGAGGGGGAGGTAAGAGGCGAATTCGTTTGCCGAACGGAGCTGGTCGCTGCATGTGGCGGTGAGGGGAGAACAGGCGCTTCCAGCGAAACGACTGCCCCGCCCTGCCCCCAGACAGAGACCTCTGCCCCTCTCCGTGGGGCAGAACGTGTGTCAGGGCTAGCCAAACTTAAAATTGACCTAAAATAAAACTTGAACACAAATTTAACTCCCCACCAATTGTCCCAACACTTTACCTGGCTTGGGAAGGGGGAAGTCGGGGAAGAGAGAGGGGCTAGAGACTGGTACCTTTCTGGTGAAATCCTTTGCCACAGAATTCACAGACAAATGGTTTATAGCCGGCGTGTATCCGCGTGTGCGTGTTCAGGGTCGAGCTCCGATTAAAGGCTTTGCCGCACTGGTTGCACTTGTGCGGCTTTTCCTGGGGGGAAAACAAACACCAAGTCACTGCTTGTGGGCTGTCTTGCGGGGTCTGTGCTCTGCGTAGCGGGGTTTATGAGCTGATTTGTGGAGCTGTGTGTGTTTAACTGAGGGCTCGCAGAGGCCGGCGCGGGGCTCCCCCCGCACCTACCGCGCTGGGGGCGAGCGGAATCGCCCCGCGGCTGCGGGCTGGCCGCGCCCCGCGCCGCTGTCTCGGAGCGGCCGGGCAAACGCCGAGCTCCCCGAAAAACGGGAGCGGAGCGTCCTGGGCACGGAGGAAGGGACAGGGGACGGGCTCACCTGGGTGTGGATGATCTTGTGCCGGCAGAGCGTGCTCGCCTGTCTGAAGCCCTTCCCGCAAACTTTGCAAACAAAGGGTCTGGCTCCCGTGTGCACCGGCATATGGCGCGTTAAGTTATAATGTGCATTAAATACCTTGGAAGAGAAAGCAGACAATAAAATAAAATAGAATTGCGATTAGAAGGCGAGAGTGTCGAGGGGAGCCGTCGTTTAAAAATCAAGCAAGCAAGCGACAGACAGCCGGCGGACAGACGGACGGGGACAGGAGGCTGGGGAAGGGAGGCGGGCTACGGCTCTACTTGCCTTTCCGCAAACTTCACACGTGAAAACTTTGGGCTTGCTGCTCGGGGAGCCGCGGCTGAACTCCGACGTCTTATAGGCGATTTTTTCCGAGAGGATCTGAGCACTTTCTTTCATGTAGTGCTGCAACTGAGCCTGCGATAAGTCCTTGAAGGCCACCCCCGCCGGGTACTTGTCCACGGTCGGTAGCACCAGCTTGTTCCGCTCCGCCAGGTAAGCCTTGGGCTGCGGGTGCAAGGGAGAGCTGAGGAAATAAGAAGCCACCGGGTGGATGTTGACACTGGAGGACGGGTGACAGGGGCTGTCGCCTCGGTTGAAATAGCACAGGGCTCCCATGGCGTGGAAGGAGGAGTGATTGACCACTCGGGGTCTTACCAGTTTGTACTGCTGCAAGGGCAGGGCATCGCGGGGGAAATCTCCTTTCAAGCTCAGGGCACAGTTCAAGAGATCGCCGCAGCTAAAGGAGGGCGAGGAAGAGGAATCTAAGTGAGCCTTCCTGTGTTCCGCTCCAGCCACCGCCGCTTTGGGCAGAGTGTCGTACGCCACCGGGACAAAGGGGATCATGCAGGGGATGGAGGAGTTGAGGTGCAGCGGATGCTTGGGGTCGCCTTTGGCCACGGAGCCGTGGAGGAGCTGCGGGACGGGGATGGAGCGGGGCTCTGGAGTCCGCGCCATGATGCGCTCAATGGAGAAGGCGAGTGGCTTGGGCGTGCTGATCATGTTGCTCCTGGCAGACAGGTTTTCTCTGGACGGAGGAGTCGCTAGGATTTTGGTCGCCGTGTGGTTGTCACTATTGTCCATGGCTGAATTGCATTTGTTCTCCCGGTCTGAGCCGCTCTGGTAGACGCCTCTTTTTTTTTTTTTTTTTTTTTTTTTTTTTTTTTTTTTTTTTTTTTCTTTTCTTTCTTTTCTTCCTTTTCTCTCCCCTCTCTCTCTCTTTCACTTTCTCTGCCCCTTTTCTTGTTACTGATCTGCGAGGAGGGAGACCAGCATCTCCGCCGCCACCATCACCACAGCCTCCGCCGGCGGAACCAGCCTTCTCAGTCCAGTGGACTCATGCCAGCCCATCACAGTTTACTTTGGCGCGCCAATGACTCGGGACAATCGCTACTTATTTCTATCAATAGAAAGTGTTGTGTCAATAACGCAGCCAAGATCTCGCCAATCGTTAACTTCCAAGAGGAGAAGGTAAACTAGATAATTGCTCAATTCGCTTCCAACAGTCAACAGGAAAAGTTTTTCCCCCCCAGCAAGCGACTACTTTTCATTGGCGCCCGCGCCTCCCCCGCCCAGGGAAGGAGGTGGCCCTCCCTCCTTCTCGCCTCTCTCCCCTCTGCCTCCCTCCCTCTCTTTTTATTATTATTATTTGCAATCTGCTTAACCAGGCTTTAGAGGCCAAGCAAATCCGAGATCAATTTTCTTGTTTGGCTTTAAATGACATCATCTAAAATCATTGTCCAAGTGCTAAATAGGGATGTGAAACCCAATTCAAGGGCAAGCGCCAGGGTGTTTGTCAAACAAGGTGCTGCAGAAGAAGCGGCTGGAGGGGAAGCTGTTTGTTTCCTTGCCACTTTCCAGCCCGAGCTCTCTTTGTGCGTGCGTACGTGTGTGTGTCTGAGGGAGGGAGGGAAATGGCTGCTCTGCTCCTGGGACTGCTCCTGGGACTGCTCACTGCTTTAAAGAACAAGGTCAGGTGGCGGTGAGCTTTTGGAAAACACAGTAGACAAATAAGCGAGGGACATGCAACAAGCAGGCGGCGAGACCAGCACGTGGGGATGCAGGAACCTCCCGGGCCAAACAGAACGAGTGCTTGGGAGCAAAAGGATGATTCAAAACCTGGGGCAGGGGAAGAGAAGAAAAAGGAGGTAGGAAGAAGGAGCGCCTTTTAAATCTGAAGCATTATTTATATATTGATGTATTTTTGTGTATATATATATATTTATACATATGTAGCCTGGATATACACTAAATATAGCTCCTGTCTCCTTATAGAATACACGTACAACACAAATACCGAAAACTCAGGTTTGGCATAGATACGTGAAGAAATATACACTGTTTATATAAACACCTAAACAGATGCAATCACCATGTAATTAATAGAAGTTTGACGGCCCTGTTCGGGGCGGGCAGCGCCAGCGGGTGTTCGTCCTTTTAGCGAAGTGGGGGTGGTCGGGGAGATGAGAGGGGCAGCAGTGGGTACAGGACTTTCTGTGTTCCCACCCACCCCACCATCCGACAGTTCGGGCTCAGGACAAGGTCCCGTTCCTCCCGTCGGCCTGGGGTTCACTCGACTGCTGTCTGAGAGGCCGCTACAGAAATAATACCCGGGAGAAGCCAAGACCCTCTCCGTCCTTGCCACCCCCAGGAGCGAGTGGCCAGGCCGCGTCCCTCAGCAGAGGGACCCATGCAGCACCTTCCATTTCAGAGGTCCAGCACTGCCCTTCTCCGAGGCAGGGGGAGAGAGGCAGGAGGCCTCGGGTTTGCAAATGGAGAGAAGCCTCCAGCGAGGCAGGGCGGCCCGACCCCCACTGCTCGGGTACCAGCCCAGGAACACTCAAAGGACAGTGTCTCCCCTCGAAGCCGCCGGCCCAGGACAACCGTCTTGCGAGGAAGTGAGAGCAGGGAGCCCAGGGAGAAAGGGAGGGAGAGATGGGGAGAGGGAAGGAGGGCTGGAGCGGGGCATCCTTGCCCCCGGAGCAGTGACCTGGCCCATGCGGCCTCAAGCCACCGCGGCTCCTTTTGAGGAGAGCAAGGCAGCGGCTGCTCCACGACGGTACCAACGGGGAGGTGCGGGGCACGGAGGAAGAGAATGTCCTGCGGTTCCAGGACGGACGTCGGACGACGGGCAGTGGCCCGGGAACCACTCTCTGCACACCCTGCGACCTCCGTGTCCGCCCCGTCCCTCCGGCGTCCCGGGGCGCAGGCGGGCGACAGGAGCCGGGGCCGGCCTCGGGATGGACACAGCCGTGCGGACAAGCGTGAGGCGGAGGAAGAACGGGATCCGCGCTGCGGGGCTGTGCGGGGACGCCTCACTCCAGCCTGCTGCCTGCTTTCCCCTGGTCTGGGAGGGGGGCCGCTGATGGGGGCTGCCCCGCTCACCTGCTTCTCCCCCGCCATTCCCCACGGCAGATGGGTCGGGGCGTCAAGACCGCAATTGCTGCTCCGGATCGGGTTGCTGCAGCCGCCCGCCTCTTACCTGGAGGAAGGGAGGGATCGCGGACTCGCGGAGGGAAGCAGCCGCCCCCCCCCCATCCATCAGGGGCAGCTGTCTCGGGCTGCCCGCTTCTCCGGAGTGTCGGTGTCTCTCTCTCTCTTACTTTGTGTCCACCAGAGGAGAATTTCCTCCTTCAGAGCAATTTACATTTAATTCAATCTAGGCAAATTTCCTCTTGATTGGTGCTGAAGAAGGGAATTATTGTTGAGTGGGTTTTAGAGGCTTCAAATCTCATATACTTAATATGTTAACAGCTTGTTCTTAACTGGTCTTTTTGGGATTGACTTTTTGACATGTGCTTGAAAGTAAAATATGTAGTGTCATTTGAGCAGGGTAAATATCCCAAAGCAGCAATTACAGCCCTGCCATTGCAATTATACTGGTCTCAATATTGAGATACACTTTTGAAGAAGTGGTAGCTTTATTATTCGTTACTTCCTTACAAATATACTTCAATTTCTTTCGGTACATCTCATGATAACTTATGTAAATGACTAATTTTCCGTAGCGATCTAAAAGCAAAATTTTTCGAGGGGGCGGGGGGGTCGTCATCCTCTTCTGTCTCAGAGATGGAGCCTTGCTAGGTGCGGGTGTTTTCCGCAACATAGATAGAGTTACTAAAATCAACCTCGACATATCCTTTTAGTCCTGTCTTGAGCTTTGCTTCGCTCTCGGACAGCATTTTTAAGTTAAGTTTTACGTATCTGCCGACCCTCAAATATCCTGCAGTCGTGCTGGTGCAGGGTTTTTTTCTTTTTCTTTTTCTTTTTTTTTTTTTTCCCCGAAGCAGGGAGATTTACAGCCTCTGAGAGTGGCAAGAAGGAGCCTCTCGCCCGGTTTCTGTTGAGGAGGGAGGGGGGTGCGCACGGCGGGCCCGGGCTCCCTCCAGGCTGGCAGCACGTACCGAGTCCCAGTAAAAGGGGCCGGCGGGGGAAGGAGCAGACCCTCCCGCCTCCCACACTTACAAACCGTAGCAGAAATTAAGGGCAAAAGTTTTCCCGCGAGTTGATTTCATGTTCTGCCCGGGAAAACTGCTGTTCTCTTTTTCCCCGTAATCGGCTTTGTGTTTCATTCGTTCCTAAGGTATGTTCTTGATATTGCTCACTTGCATTATTATCATAACGTATCTCTACATGCACTCAAAAATCCGATTCACCGGCGAATTCATCTCGTAGTCAGGATTACTCCAATCCGATCCCAGAGGCGATTAGAGGGAGGTAAAATACCGCCTTAGAGCCTAATCTTTAATTTCTTCCTCCTTAATAAAATGAATAATTCCATTGCGTTTTTAAGTAAAAAAGGAATTGAAAAGGATAATAACTCCGTTAACCTTCTGTTGCTTGTATTAATATTTTCCTGGGAGTTTCTACCGCAATCCCCCTGCCCGAGGGGGCTGCTCTCCCCGTGAGCCCGGTAAGGGCGAGGACGGCAACATCCTCTGGGCAACCCGAGCGTGGAGGGAACCAGGGAGGTTACAAAACACCCTTCTGGCCACGACATCGGCGAACTCGACGGCGGCTGGACAGACCCTGGTTACTATAATTACTGTTGTAATAGTCGTCATTAATAGCGACACTGCTGTGATCCGCTGCTAAAGCTTGGGTTTGCTCTCGCTACGCATCAGTCCAAGACGTTCCCTCCCGAGCCGCCGGCTTTGTTGAAGAGGTGATTTACCGCGACACGCTCTGGGAGCGCCGTGCTCCCCTCAGCCGCCCGCCCGCCGGCCGAGCAGCCGCGGCGGAGCGCCTTGGCCCTGGCTCGCTGCAATTCGGAATTAGCCCCCGGCTGCTGCGGCGCTGCGGGGCTCGCTGCTCGTTCCTGCTCAGAACTTGTGGTTTACTGTCTTCTGAAGGGAAGTAAAAGTATAAACGGGGGGCAGTGGACCGGCCGCAGTCACAGTTAATCAGCCTGCGCTGGGGGGGGACCCCGACCGCCGTCCTTTTCGATGGGAATCTGCTGCCGCCGCCCCCCGCCCGGCTGCTGGGGCGGCGGACACGGCTCCAGGGCCCACCCGGCCCCAGCTCCCGTTCTGCTCCGCGGCAGAGCCCGAATACACCTCGTAGCACCCTCGGGCTCTGCGGTTCTGGAGCGTGGGCACAGGCTCTTGGCCTTTCCCAGGTTTTAAGCTGTAACACTTCGGCCTTTTCTCCACTGATAATTTCTCCGGTGGAAGAAAATAATATAAATATGTGCATGCGTGTGTATATATACCTTCGGAGACTATATGTAGTCTTCCCATACAGTGAGGGTGTGTTGGCGTCCTATAGCAGTTCCACCGCAAGCAAAATAAAGTATTGCTATTTGTAACCGAATCCATCACAAAAGATAGACCTTTAACACTGACCCGCAAAATACAAGTGCTCCCGGAGGTAAAACAAAGTTTGGCAGTACAGTACATTTCGTACAGACCCCCCTAAATCGAAACCCAAACTGGTGCAAATTAGGCCTTTTCATGTATAAAGCCTTTAATCACATATAAACGAAATTACAAGTGACCCTCTAAAGCAGCGCTTCCGGCCCTCCCGTAATTCATGTGAGCGATTTGGCTAAGTGTGCCAGCTCCGAACGTGGACTGCAGCTATCACGTCTAATCTAATCAGTCCGCCTGTGAGGGGACCCAGCGGTGTCATCAACTCCAAAGGGCCCTTGGTGGAAGTGGCTGGGAGAGGCCAGCGGCAGCTGGAGCCATGAATGACACTTTCTCATTTGTTCCTTTCCCAGTTCAACAAATGTTTAGCCCCGTTACTGCTAAATGAACGCCTTGCGCTCTTTGGCTGGGGGAAGCTATTTATTTTTTACGATTCTTGAACAGGATCGGGAGTAATTAACTTATTTTTTGTTTCCATTTTCTGTCGGTGTGTTGGGAGATAACCTGGAGCAAAGCGAAGAGCCGGTCGCTGCGCGGGCGCCTGTGCGCCGTATTCCCGGCACCGGGGTACGCGGGCTCGCCATGGCGACAGGAGGGCGTCCGTCGGACACGGAGCGGGACGAAACTCCGCTCGTTTGCGGAGGGACCCGTTTCGATGTGTCGCTGCTGAGAGGAGGGGAGAAGCTAAGTGAAAAACGTGAAAATAAGAACGAAAGCAGGAGTCGTGCCCTGCCGCAGCCGCTGCTGGACGGAGCCCGGGAGAACTCCCCACCTTCTCGGCTGCTCGCTCGGCGTCCCTACCAGGGAACTCCCGAGTCTGAGCGGGGAGGAGGAGGAGCGGGGCGCGACAAGACAATACATCTGCTAAGGCCGAAACAAACTTTTCGTGTGTGTGTGATTGATTTTTTTGTTTGTTTAGCTGCTCCCTCCCCCTCCTCCCCCCCGCCAAGTCGCTGTTAAAACAAAGCCCGCCCGTGCCAGAGGGAGGCCGGCCGTGGTGTCTCTGCGGTCGCACGGGCATCCCGGGGTCCGTCCGATCCGCACAGAAGAAAAGCCCCGCTCCCCCCCAGCTCCCCGGCTGCCCCGCCGCTGCCGTGCGGCTCCGCCGCCTGCTCCGCGCTCCTTTGCTGACCGGCAAACATCTGATTCAACTCCCTTCGGCAGGTGCCTACGGGGCATTCTCTGTGCAGGAACCCGCCTCACAGCCTTAGACTCCCTCCCCGGCCCCCCGCGCTCATCGCCGCGTCCCTCGTGGAGCCGCACTCGCTGCCCGCGCCGAAGTTGACGCCGGTGTCCCGCCCGCCCTCTGCGCCGGGAGTCTGGCGGCTCTCAGGAGGAGTTTCCCAAAACCTGGAAACATCCGGCACCCGACCCGAGATCGCCTCGGGGCCCAGGAAGCGTTGTTGTGGGTGCCGTGTCCACAGGGCCAAGGAGGGAGGGAGGGAGGCCGATCCGCTGGGCGCCACCGATGGGCACCGGCGCCCCGGGAGCCACTCGCCCTCTAAGTCCGGCTGTTCCTCCAAAGCTGCACCAGGTCCTGCGCCGGGGGCTGCTCTCCGCCCCGGGTCGGGTTTAAAGGGAGGGGCCGCTCTGCAAGCGCCAGTCTCGGCGGCCGGACCCGAGACCTCAAGGGCGCGGCCTGAGCTTGTCTGGAGGCGGGAGGCTCAGCGCCCCAGCATCGCCCTGCCGCCACGGTGGTTCCCACAGCGGCAGCCTGGCCTTGCCTATCGCCTCCTTCTCCGGGGTAAGCGGCAGCCGAGGGCGGCGAGCTCTTGGTTCCAGGCAGCCTCTGCCCGGCGGCGGGAGGCCCGCGAGCACCGCGTTCCTATCCCGGCCCGAGCATCGCTCGCACCGGCGGCGCGCACCTGGTCGTGCCTTCCGATTCCAATTCTAAAGCCCCGTTTATATCGCTAAGATTCAGGGGAATGAATGAAACAAGGCCGCTCATGCCTCTTTCCTGAGGGCTCCCTGCACTCCGCGCCTGCTTAAGGAAGAGTGGCGGTCCCCGCGGAGCCCCCACAGCCCCGGGAGAGAGCGGCGGGCGGGCGCTCTGGCTGCCGCGCTCCAAAGTGTACAGCCAGCGGTGGTGCTGTCTGCCCTGGACGGGCTCACAGCTTCACTTTAACACCTCAGTTAAGATACAGAGGCGGCCCCTGCGCCCTCCCCCACAGGGCACTGCCCCGGCTGCTGGAGGCGACGGCGCCTAACGCCGGAGCTGTCACACAGGTTCTCACTTGGCCTTCTCAAGCTTCATGATGGTTCACGGTTTCACAAACCTAGGTACTAAAAAATTATCTGCATTTCGAAGAAATTAAAGGACTTATTTAAAATAAAGGACAAAATAAAATTGAAGCACTGTCTTTTATGTGCCTGTCTTCCATTGATGTCTGCTGTGCTGTGTCTTTAACAATAACTTATCCTATTATAACTTATGCTTTGCATCTGGGTTATTTTCTCTTTTCCAAGCATCTTAAAACTTCTTTATGGTTACATAATCTTTGTCCTTTTTTTCTTTATTCTCATCAACTTTGTTTTGGATTTTTGTTGGTTTAGCATTTCCTTACTCATCTCTATCTTACTCACAAATATCTCTTGCAAATACTGCATGGAGAAGAAATTGCATAGCAAAGTGCTTGACATATGAGGTGTACGTGTACAATGCTTCGTGAAATTTGAGCAACTCGGGCCCGCTTCAAGCCACAGGAAGTCATAGTCTTGTTCAGGTGGGTTTTTCTTCTTTATTTTTTTTTAAAATTATGTCTGGATGTGGAGGCATAGGGAGCTGAGGCAGCTTCCCCCAGCTGCCTGGACAAGGCCCCACCAGTCAGGGCCAGTCCCACCACATCCAGCCAGGGAGCAGGGCAGGGGAAGAGGTGGTGGCAACTCAGAGGCCAGATCTGAGTTCATTAACATGTTTGTGATGGTCAGACTCTGAAGTCAACCTCTGGATCAGGGTCTAGACAAACATGGCCCATAAACAAGCACATGTGGGGCTGTAGCTGAGGTGAGAATCCAGCACTCCCTTCACCATCTAACCATCAGGGCAGGGGTTAGCAGCCCTAGACAGAGCTCAGACTCATGTCTGTCTCTGGACAGAGGCTGTGGGTGCAGGTCCCAGGTGAGGCCCATCAGGACCATGATGGCCTACAGCCTCTTAAGGACCTAACAGGTGAAATTACTCTAACCTACTCTGTAGTTATCCAAACTGATAGGGAGAATTGTTTGCCTCATCAGGAAATCCTTCTTGGTGCGGGGGCAGCTTGGGACAGAGGAAAAGCCCAAAGGGGGAGGTGAGTGCAAATCACTGTTTTCCATAGGGCTTTGGCTAGCAAGGCTGGGCAGAAAGGCTAATGCCAGGTCACTCTCTGTTGAAGGAGACAGACCCATCACTTACCTCCTGGGTTGTCCTGGTGACAGGCACTTCTGTCCTGGTGTTTCTAGGTCCCACTCCAGTTCTCTACTCCGTTAGTGGCTTGCTAGGGATAGTGTTCAATTTGGATATTGCTTCCTACTCTTGCGTTACCTCGGAACTTTAAAAATCTAATGCCTTCTGATGAAAGCCCTGCACAGACCTGGCACAACTCTGCACTAGGAGGCCTTGGAAAGCACTGTAGGGCCACTGAAGTGATACCTGCCTTTGCCTCTTTACACCTGGCTTCTTCACAGGCACCTCTGCAGGGTCTAAGGAATGTCAGGATGGGGAGAGGGGAAGCAGGGAATCTTTTGCAGAGACAAAACTCCCTCTGTGCCTGACTGACACTGATCTCTCTGCTTCATTGGGTTTAGGAGATGGGTGTTAACATCGGACAGGGACAGCCTGGCTTCCTCTGCACCCTGCAAACTGCTACAGCCAGACTGGGGCTGAGGCTGCAGCTCCTGCTCAGGCAGGTTATCCCTTACCAAGTCTGGGTCTTAGCCAGAGTCCCAAATGGCCCTTCAAGCATCATCAGCTTCCACACACCAGCACAACTAGGACAAAAGACAGGAAAGGAATATGCAATCATTTTACTGCTATCAAAACCTAAATGAGCAAATCCAGGTAGCAGCCTAGTAATAGGGAAAAATACTGCTTTGGCTCCCTGTGCCTCCTTCAGCCCAGCAGTGATGGTGATGAAAAGCTGAGCAGAATGGTCTACCTTACCAGTGCCCAGTTCTTCCTGTAGCTGAATTCACCTCAGCTCATGGGATGATTAGGCTGGTTTGCCACAGAAAAAAATTGCCACTTAGGATTTCTCCCTAGGCACCTAGCAGAAGTGTAACTTGCCCTTCCCTGCTTGGCTGAGCTTCCAAGTGTGCTGAAAGCCACTTTGCCTGCAGCTCTCAGCCTCAGTTCTTGCAGCCCTGCATGCTTGCAATAGACCCCTGACGTTCTACAGACTGTTCTTGCACAGAAACTTCAAGTCAGCCTTGTAAACCCTCAACAGTTCCTCAGTAAAGCCCCTTAGGTATAATGCTGTGGTTCAACAAGGACCTCAGCAACCTATTATTACTTCTTTGGGTGTCATCTGTGTTCTTTCTGATTTTGTGTACATGAACTCAGGAATTAGTCATGCTCTCGCAAAAAGAAAAAAAGAAGTCTGCTGTATTTTTTGTTAGTCGTGTGTGAGTTTTGACTGATGAAAATTTGAATTCTTTCTAGTTCATCCTGCGGGCATCAAAAAGCAGGCAGTGGGTCCTGTCTGTTCATCTGCTACTGAGGGGTTTTCAGTTTGCTTTTTTTTCCTTTATCAAGGCATTGTCTCCTTGGGTACTTTGGGTACATTTGCTATATATATCTGCTGTGTAAAAGAAACATACTTGCTGTAAATCGCTATGTAAATGAAAATTCAAAAACTTCATTCTCATGAGGAATCATACAATGGTTCAAATTGTTTGAAATACTGAAAACATCTTTTAATTGTAGAATTCTATACAAACTTGGGTAGATACATAAATGGCCACGACAAAATGTGTTCTTATTGCCTGAAAATTTTCACAGAAATACAAACATAGATGGCAAGCTTACTGACATCCAACAGGATGATATCTTTAAACTTGCAAAATGAATAGACACGACACTTCTAAGCAGTTTGTCTGACTGTCCTTGAAGTTCTTCTGCTTATATACCAGCCTCAATATACAAAGAACCAAGATTAAAATTTTTAATGCACATCACATTATAATGTAAAATTAAGCACAAAAAAAGGTAAACAAATTGAATGCTNTTTTTTTTTTTTTTTTACCTAGGGCATTGACTCATTCCAAGGATGATTTCCTGTATAGTTGTGTTTTAAGTGAGACACACATCTTGTTTCTGCACAGGACTTCAATATCAGATGGAGATACAAGAACAAATGGTAGCAAACAAAAGGGAAAGAATTGTAATCACAAGTGGAACTCAAACTCCATGCCAGTGTTCTTGCAGCCCTAAGCAAAGCTATACATAAAAATATGCTACAACCATTATTCTCAAAAAATCCTTGGCACTTTTCCTCTGATAATCTTACTTTTTTTTTAATGGAGCAAATTACATTTCTGCACCGATATCATAAGGCAAAACTATAAATGCAATTACAAGGACAAGTTACCAAAAAACCCCAAGGCAAAGATACACCCCACCCTCAGACCGTCACCCCCCCCAGCTCTGAATGCTTTAATGAAATAATATCATCCTTCCTCCTCATCACTGTCTTTCATTGTAATGCCCTGAAGTCCTCCCGCATCTGTGACCGAGACTGTGGCCTCCTCCACGGTCAGACGGCTGTGCACGGTGTCGTAGGTTTTACTGTTCAGCGTCCCCTCCAGCACGCCTTGCAGCCTGAAGTCTCGGTAGGTTTTCTGCAGCAAAAGGAAAACATCCTGAATTGGACTCCAGCAAGTCTGAGTACTCTTTCACTAGACATGGGCCATTTCTAGCATGCCAGTGGCACAGGTTTATGCCTCCTGCAGGTTAGGGACCTATCACCTCGATAAAGGTTTTGTGGTCTTAGTTTTTGGGCTGCATGGGATTTCTACAAACTCTAGAGATTCTAATTTGATGGTCATTCCTTTAAGAGATTGTATTTTGTGCTACAGCATACTCTAACCGCTGATTTCTCAGTAACTTCCATTTGTTTCATTTATTCAATAAGACACCATCTGAGATTTTTTTCTAAATATCTATTGAAATGTGAATTTGGCTACAGGTAGTTCAGTTCTGTCATTTCACTTAAAACGTAAATGCCTGACCTTTTCCTCATAGTGTAATTTTATTTATATTTCTCTTTACATTTATATGTCAAATGTGGAAAAACAACTATTATATATTACATTATAAAATAATATATACTCTAATAATGAATACAGCTTATGATCTATGCTTTATAGTGTCAGAATTTCTTAGGTGACTACTTAGTTAAGTCTCTACATTTTGATTCGCATCTTTTTTTTTTTCGTTTCAGAAGATTTTGTTTCCCTGGTATTCATCCTTCCTATGAACAAGCAGATATGACTTTCTTCTTTGTTTTTCCATCACGTAAGAATTTGGAGCGGAATTGTTTTATTCATCAGTGCCATATTCAAGTAAACACATGGAAATATCAGCTATGTACCTTATTTTTAAATTGTAACACATTTGAAATAATCTCTCCTGATGTTACCCTTAAAGGCTTAAAAAGGACAAGTTGATCGAGGCAGTTTCTTACTTTGCATATGCTATCACTAAAATTCTCAGTGTTTTGGAAGAGAATATTAGGAAAAGAAAATGGAAGATAATTAAGGGCTATCAGGCCCATTCCTCTGCCTGAGGAGGAGACCATGTACAACCCTTAGAGAAAGAAAAGATTTGATCTTGTTTCACTCGATACTTCAGAGAACTGCAAAAGACCACTCTTGAAATGGGTAACATTCAGTTGGGAGATTTTTTTTCTGCCACTGTGATGATTATTTAAACCTTGTTTAAATCACTGCAACTGAGATTTATTTGACTTTCACAGGTCAACGTCAGAATCAATGGATGCAGCTTGTGTTTTGCTCACACACTCCTGTGAGTACCCCGCCTGGTCTTTTTCAAGTGTCACCATTGCATTCCCTTTTTATAACACTGTGCATTCAATTTGCTTTGATGCTGTTAACGGGTCCTACAGCAATTTCCTTCACTTTTACATTGTATTCTTCCCATTCTCAGACCAGCACTCTGGGGTCCAGACATTGCTCTTCTCTTGACATAGTTTTGCAGGATAATAATGTTCACTTCCAAGCTTAATTTTTCATTTCTCCCTAACTTTCTTTGTCCTTGACCCTTCTTTAGTCCCATCCCTCTGCACGTCTCAGACATCTAATGAAACCCTTATGCCATCATAAGTCTTTAAAGAGAATAAAGCGAACAATGTTTCTTCTTCTAGGCTTTCTTAATAATGCCACTCCTCTTGTTGCATCCAAATCGGAAAGAATTATATTTCTCTTACTCATCCCATGTCCTTCAAAAATGACCTACTTTTTTTTTTTTTTCCCTTAAGCAAATACAAAATTACCTTCATTCACTCTAGTTGGGAGGAACTGTGCCTCCCCACGTCTCTCTGCAGGTGGGCTGCAGCAGGAGAGCTTTTCTATGATACTCTTCTTGAACCATTGTTTTGTATTTCCCAGCAGCCTCCTGTCTGCTGAGTCCCTCTTCTACTAGTTCTATCTTCACCCACCAAAACCGAGGCCCACACATTTTTCTGTTTTCCACAAATAATATGATTGACATCATCTTATTCAATCTTTAATATCCACAGAAGGTGTCATGGAATAACACAGTTGTAATTTACATCCAGAGCAAACCAAGTTTTTGGGCACAAAAAGGCCACTGCCAGAAGCAGTGTTCCCACCTGCAGCGGGCACCTCCTGCTTTTGAACAAGGCTAACTGGTGTGCCAGGTGGCAGACGGAAGGCAGGTGGGCAGTGCTGCTCATTCACCTGAAATTCAGTTTTGTAAGAGTTTCCTTGAATCTCCCTGGTGATATTTCTCTTGTACAATTTAGCCTGCCCATTCTTAGACCTCATGGGGCAGAGATTTTAGATCCTCCAATGCCTATCTTCTTCCTCAGAGGATGATAACTACCTTGGAAAGGGACTTGTTACAAGGGCATGGGGTGCTAGAACAAGGGGGAATGGATTCAAACTGGGAGTAGGTTTAGATTAGGTATTTGTGAAAGTTGTACTGTGAGGGTAGTGAGGCACTGGAACAGTTGCCCAGATAAGTTGTGGATGTCCCATCCCTGGAAGTCTTCAAGGCCAGGCTGGATGGAGCTCTGAGCAGCCTGGTCTAGTGAGGGGTGTTCCTGCCCATGGCAGAGGGGTGGAACTAGATAATATTTAAGGTCCCTTCCAACCCAAACCATTTAATGATTCTGTGATTCACTTGAGAATAGCTTTAAACCTTTCACAAGAGCCGTTCATTTCAACAAGGAACAGCAAACTGCTTTTGCCATTTGGGCACATAATCAAGTCAAGAGCCAAATCCTGTTCCCAGAGAAATCAGTTAAGGTCAAAACCAACAAAGATAAGCTTGGGTGTTTCAGGGAGCCATGATGCCAACATTATTATGACTGTTTTCTTGCATTTCTCTCTGTTTTTTTTTTTTTGCTAGTGAATTCTGAAAGCTGCAGTTGCAATTCCAGTGACCACGAGTAAAAATGCTTCTGACTTTATAGTCTTGCATAAACTTCATGAGAAAATATTTTTAAAGAATCAAGGTCACCACTGATAAGAGGTGTTTCTTACTCCACATTTGTATAGATAACAAGAATGTCCGAAGTTAAACAAGATAGAAGTAAAAGGAAAAAAAACCTGAAATGGTTTTTGTCTCTTGCCTAAGGGTAATCAACTAAGGTCTGAAAGGGATTAAGGAGGAAACTTTTTTTATGGTAGGTTAACCCATAATTGTGTATTGCAAGGCATGTTACACTCTGCTAGGAAGCATTTTTGTGGGCTCAATATTTCTGAGCCTGAATTTTAGCTTGCTAACTATTGCTAGCTCCTTTCCCAAGGGAAAGCTGTCAACAGGTTCTTTTTCAAAACACCTCTCTCCTTTTCTCAAAACAGGTTAAGTAAGCAGTGTTCCCTTTCCCATAACAACTGTTCCCAGGTGTTGTTTCCTATTACTTATCCAATGGAGAGGAGTGTCAGTCCCATGGACCAATAATAGACCTTTTTAGTGCAGCGTGTTATAAATAAAACTGTTGGAATTGTAAATAAAGCCTTTTTTCTCTTCTTACAACTATATGGAGTCAATCTATTTTGTGCCCTACCGTGACAGCATTTGACATTGGCCAGTGTAAATGACTAAGGACTGAAGTGGAGGGATTGGTATTTCTGTTGATACTAATTCGTGAGTATGAAAGGTTAGAAGATGTTATCTAATACACTGAACACTTTTTTCAATTAAGCTCAGTAGTTACATGTGCATAAAAAAGAAAATAGGTCCTTTTTTGGGAGAAGAGGGGGAAATGGAGAAGGAATACTATTGAAATTATTCAGGTAAAACAAAAAAAAAAGTAACGACAAATAATAATCTGGTAAGAATAATCATACAGCAATGCTGTACAGCTACCTGCAAAATTCCTAGGAACTATATTAATTGTCCCTAAGTCCAGAATTTATGACAATTACTAGTGCAAATATAATTAACATTAAGGGCTTTAATAAGTTATTTTACTTCTGGAATTTGTTACAAGTGTGGAGAAAAAAAAATCTCAACCTAAAACTACGTACTTTACAACTTTATTCCACATTTCCTAACTTTTGGGTTGATCATCCATATTATTACTTTGTTACTTTTATCTCTTCACTATGCAGTCTAATGCAAACGTATTTTTATTTACCTTCACTATCTTGATGAGAGTCTTCAGCTGGTAGATGTGAAGCTGAACATCTAATCTGTCAGCCAACCACATGGATATGACTTTCATGGAGTTGCTATACCATTGCTGAAAAGAAGGATAAAAAAAACCCAACAACAAACACCACCAAATAACCCTGCAGTATTCATTTAACAGATTTGGTAATGAGAGGTAATGAAACACTTTGAAATGATCACAGATCAGCACTTGAAGTCAACAGTGATATAATTTCCTGTTATGAGAATTGCATGGGTCTGTAGGAAATCAAATAACTTGACCTAAACCATTCTTTACATGAATTAGCACCTGCCATTTTATTTTCCAGTTACAACATGTTCAAGCAAAATAGCATTATGCACTTTGTTATCTGTCAGTGTGAATGGATATTAAAGATACAATTACAGGAGAGAATTGACAGCTAAAACAGCAAGGATAGAAACAGGTAGAATATCTTGAGAGAGAATTTACAATAACTAGATTTTTCAATCCAAACCAAAAAACAGTACCACAGAATAAGGAATTTCCTCTCCTCTCCTCTCCTCT
>WBMY01005992.1:809634-959894 GCA_013397315.1 Donacobius atricapilla | reverse complement strand
CAGAACAAATACTTCAGTCTCTAGCCAGTCTCTTTTCTGCCTATTTGAATGAAGGATTCCCACTGCCACTCCCAAAGCAATCAGGGGCAAAGGGAAAGGAGCTCAACAGAAAAAGGAACCCCAACCCTGATGGAAAGACCTTGTTCAGAAAAACTTACAATGACTAACAAGTGAACAGTTGTTGGACGAGATATGCTGGTGATATAAGGAAACAAAACTAATTTTCAGAAATCAATAACGAGAAGAAAAACCACAGCTCATTTAAAAGCATGTTAAGCATCTTTAAAATTCCTGGTCAAAAAGGATATAGTTCTGAAAAACCAAAGAACATATGAAAATCTTATCTTTTAGAAGGAAAGTAATTTTTTTCATATTTTTGTCTTCTAATTAGAAGATGGCTAGTTGCTATGGAACTGCTGCCAATTTACAAATAAATATACACTTTTAATGCAAAATATACAGTACTCATCTTCTCCTGTATTTCATATTGGTTGTTAAACAGCAGTTTACAATATTTATGCTACTTTATAATGTTTGTGACCTTCATTTTTTTTCCTGGCTTCTTCACATATGGCAGATAAGCTGGGAAACTGGAAGTTTGCAAAATTAGACACACGCAACTTCCTTCCATATCTGGACATATGTAATGTTACTGTTCTGATTTTAAACAGTAGGTACTAACATGATGCTCATGACTGTTGAGAGACTAACAGCATAAACAGCTTCTCTGCTCCACTCTGGATACGCACTGCATCTGTGAACAAAACTTCCATAGGTTATTCTGGTGCTAAAACTCTGTGGAGCAAACACTGTCAGTCTTGCTACACTATGTTGTGCTGCAATTTGGGTATATCCACAAACATCCTCCAAGGCACAGAATGGGGAACATCACTTGAGTGACCCTGAAATGAGAGCCAGCTTGGATCCTCAAAACAAACAAATTAACATAAAGCAAAATGACCAAGTTGTTACTCATTATAACACTTGCCTCTTGTTATCAGGCTCTAGTTTTAAAAGCCCTACAAATGTACTTAGCTGTAGAAATGCTAAGCAGCTTTCCTAAGTGAACACCAAACATTATAGAATTATAAAATGGTTTGAATTGGAAAGGACATTAAAGATCATTCAGTTCCAAGCCTCCTGCCATGGGCAGGGATGTCAGCCACCAGACCAGGTCGCTCAAGGTCCCATCCAACCTGAACTTCAACACTTTCAGGGATAGGGCATCTCCAACCTCTCTGGGCAACTTGTTCCAGCTGCCTCACTACTGAGTGAATACTTTTTTTCTAAGATCTAATCTAAATCTATGCTTTTTCAGTTAAAACCACTGTCCCCTCTTGTGTCACTACATACCCCTATAAAAAGTCCCTCTCCCTCCTTTTTATAAGCCCCATTATGGAACTGGAAGGCTGCTCTAAGGTCTCCCTGGAGCCTTCTCTTCTCCAGGCTGAACAATCCCAGTTCTCCCAGCCTGTCTTCACAGGAGAAGTGCTCCAGCCCTTGTATCAACTTTGTGGCCCTCAGTAAGGTTAAAGGTCTGGGTTACTCTGCCTGTAAGGAACGTGGTCAAGACATCTATCTCTGCTTTAGCCCATTCATCTAGAACTTCCTGGGGAGTTGTCACTCCCTGGAGTGAGATATCATCAAAGGAACCACAGGATGCATTTCTCCCTTAAAGTAAGGATATTCTTCATCTCACTTCCAAAAGTGAGATAGGCTGAAACTGGGCCAGCATCTGTGCCGTAGCTTTTGCACTCACTTTAGTAGTTTTCATCTTAGAATCTTCTACTTAGACTTTCTGCTGCCTGTGGAGTGAGGTCAAGTATGTATTTTTATTGCAGTGTTTAAACCATCCTGAGTTCTTCTGAGTGAATAGCTCATTTATTTCCACCTCATGAATTTACTCATCCATTTACTCTTTATGTTATTGTGGTGCCATGTGACGGAGCTGGATGTAGCTGTGAAGCTGACAAGGAGATACAGAGTGCTGGAGCTACTCCTCTCTTACACAACATCAGTTGGGCAGTACACTGAGCTGCCCTGATGTGGAGCAGAGGTCTAGCCTCCTACCTCCCTCTTGCTTCTCTCCTCCCCTTTCTGTTTGGACGAAATGCCCTTGGACTGGGTAGGTGCCTGGTTTGCGCCTTTCCATCCCAGACCCTGTTGCCTCTGAACACTTTCAGCTATGTAAATGTTACAGATGTGCTGGGGTTTTTTTTTTTGAGCCGATTTTTCTCTGCATTATCTTTACTTTTTTCCCTTGCTTTTTAAGTGCAGTTTAATGCAGAAGAAAGTCAATGCAATATAAATTAAGAAAATATACCTTGAAAAACCTTAGAATTATTTACAGAAAATTATCCTTATATGGTTCAACACTTCAGCACATTTAAATCAGCACTAAAGCTTTGGTTTCCCATGATTAAGCAGCTGAAGAAACTCTTTCCACTAACCAATCTGTGTCAACACACTCTGCAACATCCTTATCTATTCTGATTTGCAACATTGCAACCTCTTTCTGTTATGCCTGACTCATTAAAGTAAACCTAGATTATCTTTATGGTTTCCGACACTATTTTTCTTGTGATGTGATCACCAATGTGGATACGTGTTTATTTGTGAACACTTATGCAGAGTTTTGTTTTACTTTCCTTTTTCAACTGAGCTTGACCCAAATGAATTACAAGTATAAACATCAAACTTGCAAGTAAGGTTTGAGAAGCCACAAGGTTCTCCTGCTGTTTACACGTGTGTGAATTACAGTACATCAAGAAATCAATATTCCCTAGATAGTGCTTGTGCCTGGCACTTCATGGTGAACAAACATTAGGTAAGACAATACAAATGGTACAATCCTTATTGATTTCTCTTGACTGTGTAGATAGTGAAAGCTGCAGCCACAGTTAACACTTACTGACAGACTCACCTAAAGTTTCAGTGACATTTTATATTTTTATAGTTGTCCAGACTCAACTGATTCTATAAAGTTGCTAGACACATTTCAAGCCATCTAGATAAGAAGAAAGAGTGCAGTGCCTGAAATGAGATGCTGCTACTTTATGCCTAACAGGATAAAAAAGGTTAAAGGACTAAATTGTGCCTGGATGTTGGAAGGACCTCTCTTCTATTATATAGAATTGTTATTGTTTTTAGTGAATGGATTTTGTAAGTGATGGATGGATCTTTTTAACTAAGTTAATAAATGGATGAACAGTATATATGAGAAATGCAGATGAGAAAACTACTAGAAGCTCCCACTATTATAGGCCTCTCCAAACAAATAAGCAAAAACATCTTGCAGTTCTATTTCATTGAAAAAATTGCCTCGGGGAAAAAAAAAATCAGATGAGCTTTATAATATTAAGTTTGGGATTTTTTTTCCTCCAAATTTTTCCTCTTGTGACTCATAACACCCATTTAAAATTGCTTTTTAAGAGCAATTTATACATTGTTCTTTTTTTTTCCTTTCCAAAAAAGTGAGCTTCTCACACAAGTCTGGGAACTTAGAGGGTAGGGCAATATAAGGAATTCTGAGTATCAGGCTACGAGTTTTAGTGCCCTAAAAATAATCTTCTATTTCCATTTAATGCCCAGAGAGAACTTTTAGCAAGATATCAGACTATCTATTTCATAGTTTCTTACTCCCCTGATGGAAAAAATTTAGAAATATTATTGAATTAGTGTGAAAAAGGTGTCTGACATCCATTCCATGAATACTAAATGCAGACTGGACTATGGGATATTTAATGTCCCGAGAAAATAATTTTTATATCTTTTTGGGCTGTGTGGTACACAACAAAGTGGAAATTCAGGAATTAAAAATGGCATAAAGAATGAAGATATGTGAAAGTGTATCATATCAAAACCATATAAAATACAGTCATGTGTTATGCCATTGTGTTTTTCTAGAGAAAACACTATCAACTACTGTATAAAACAGCTTACAAAGTGCTGAAGACTGTGATCCTGAAGCAGCAAACTCTGAAGCACATGCTTTACTTTGTGTTTTGGTTGTACTGATTTCAACAGTACTGAGCTTTGCTGCAGCCATAGCAGCATAAATCAGCACCCTGCAAGAGTGGCCACTCTTTTTCTCAGCATAATCCAGAAAAAAAAATCAAAGAAAACTTCTACACTATATGAAATCCGATGGAGGTTACATTTTTCAGCTTTCAAATAAAGTATTTTTCTTTTATAGAGATTGCTACCTTGAAAAATGAGGCGAGTCTATTTGAAAATATCAGGAATAATTTACCAAACTTTAAAAAGTCTTTGAACAGTAAGTTTGCAAGATGTTGCTTCCATCTAGCAGAAAAGTTTCCTTTATTTGAGCATGTCAATATAACTCTCTTTTTCAGTGACACTGCATGCAGCTTTCTTTAAAATTCTTTTACCAAAACAGAAACAACTGTTTCAAAATTACAAAAAATTCTGTTAGATCATGAGACAACTAAAGAGTGGGTTTCATATCACAAGCTTTCTATTTCCCCTATAAAATAAGAGATGTAATTAAAGATGAGTTAAGACTTCGGTGAAAATCTAAAGAGCATCGGCAAATCTGAGCACTGCTCAGCTTTTCAATTGCTTTTCTACTTCTCAGTTCTTTTAAATGGTTTTCTATGGCAGGAACATTTTTCTTAATTAGTCACAGCTAATTACTGTTCTGGCATAGACAAGTAATCAGAAATGTCAGAGCTGCAAGGCTACATCTCCCTAATCCTTTGATAATAATTTAGCCTCCTGGGAGGGCCTCAAGCTGCGGTAAGTAGTGGCTGACAATAAGGCAAAATTAGGTGGGCAGCAGACCATTAGGATAGAAAAATAAAAAGCACTACCAAATCCTGCTGAGCACCATCAGGCAACTAACTACACTGCCAGATGAGGTGCCTGTTTAAGCCTGTGTTGTTAATTAGTTGATTCTACCAGACCTGCCACATATGTCCAGGTGCATCATGCAAAGATGTGTATTTCTGGGTTTGTGCCAAAGGACAATTTTGCACTGTGATCAAATTTCAAGAATCTGAGAAAGAAGCCCACATATTTCTTGAAGATTACTCTGAGTTATCAAAGAAATAAGAAGATCAACAAGCTACAATCCATTTTTGTTGAGTATTTTTTTAAGTAATTAGGCACGGTCCTCTTATGTTTCTCAGAGGTTAATACAAACACAGCTTTTGATTCAAATGTGGCATTTAACCAAGTAGACCTTTTGTCAAATCACACACTTGCAAATAATTGCATAACAACAAAAGTGAAGATTACTTATTAAAATTAGCGGTACAGGAAGTAATTTGAGAATGAGGAAAAAACCCCACAATTGAAACTTTCTAGAAAAACATTGTTGAATACTAAATACTACAAAAATAGTGCTTTTGAGGTAGACATAAGCAGCAAAAGGAGTTGGTACTACTGAAAACTCAATTTTAATTAAGTGTTCCTCTTAGCTGTGTAACACCACGATTTGCACATTTCTAAACACTTTTTTTCCTTTGTAATAGGTCAGAAAACCTATAGAAATTAGGCAATTGAATAAAGCATTTGGTAAACAGAATGAATGGAAAACAGAAATTACTCAGATGAGTACTCCATATCTCCATTTAGCCACTGAGCAGAGTACGTATCATAATAACCTTTGAAGAATAATTAAGACCTCAGATAATCTCAAGTACATAATTGAAGTTGAATTGTCCATCCCTGCTATTAATGGAAAATGAAAATTTAATAAACATTCCAGACAAAATACAAGCAGTTTTTCAACAGAAAAAGAATATCACATTACATCTGAACCTTTGAAATACAAAAGCCAAAACCAGCTACGTAAATCTGGAGTGCTTAAGCTTTTAAACTGCTCATAAAGACGTTCAGTCTTTCTGACTGAAGAACTCCGCAGACATTTGTATGAGTTCCCTGCCATGTACAACTCTTACACAGCTCGTTGAATTGTTACCGTGCATGAGGCCACAGCCTCCAGGAAGGCCTCCCACATGGGCAGTGCCTGCAAAGTCAGCAAGAATACTGCATCACACCACACTAGTTTAGCACCCAGAGGAGAGGGGCAATCAGGGCCAAAGCCAACGTCTGCTCACAGGTGCCATCTTGTACAAGGGAACGATGGGCACCACTTTGCCAGTGCTCACCTTTCCAGTGCACTCTGACTATTTTACGTGTTTGTGGTACACTTGTGAAGAGGTTTCCCAGAAATTTTAGCCTAAAAATACTGGAAACTCTTCCAGTTGCATCAGTGGCTGAACACTGATGCATTAAAACTCCTCTCTGAAACCATTCTTTATTTCTCAGAGTAGCAATCACTTATAGCATAAAGATTTCATTACACTATTTATACTCTTAATGAAACTGTAATCATACATCTGTTTACACCATAAGTTTTCTAGAATAGACACAAATATAACCTGTTAGATAACACTCCCAATGGCAAATACACCAAGAAAGAATCTGAGGCAAAAATGTCCAGAATGATTTTTTTTGAATAGTCATACTTCACAAGCAATTCACAGGTACAAGAAAGTGAAAATCTACCCAGGTGGCACTTAGGAACTAGACATTTTTACAGAAAGTAAGTTTTAACAGAGTGGTATGCAAAATTAAAAAAATGCTTTTTCAAGAGGTTTGTCGACAAAATCCAATTTTGTTTAAAGGAAATAGTTTTTAATTTACAAGTGTGATGTATATTAAAATGCTCATGAGTTCAAGATTTATTAGTCCCATCTTAAAAATTCTAGTAGAAACATGAATCCAAGTCTAATCTCTGGAAATAACCTGGCATGTTGATGGACACAGCACTGCATTTATTAAAGTTAATGGTAAAAGGCCTATTGATTTTGAGAAGGTAGAACCAGATCCTATGGGAATTTCATAGTTGGGTACTTTTAAAATCTGATAATTTTGTGATCAGATACACAGCACTGTTTTTTGATAGGCTGCACAGATGCTTTTACATTATCCATGAAATGGATTATCAATGAGAGGCGTTAATAATAATAATTATTATTCTCTATTTATTCTAGTTTTGTGTACTTATATTCTAAATATTTAATTTTTCCATTCACCAACTTGATTTACTGTTTTTTCTGAAAACAGGTATTCTGAAAATCATTTACAAAAAAAATAAAACTAAAGTAATATACTGTTTCTAAAACATTAACCCAGAGCTACTGCAGATCATATGTAATAGATTACAAATGTTTCAAGTGCTCCTTAAAAAATGTGATGTTAAAAACAAATAAACATTACTCCACTTGTGCCCTCAACTATAAACTATTACTGCATGAGAGTGGGAGATAAATGACCTGAATCCCTGTGACAGAAGGAATTTGACAGGCAAAATTCCCACCTGATTTTAGGAAGACCGTGTCCCACACTGCAAAGCAAGGCAAGAATTCCCATGTCTTTGATAGACCGACCAGGGGAAAAATCTTTGTGACTTCAAACCTGGTGACTGATTTTGAGAACAGGAACACTGACCTGGGGGACACTAATGCTACCAGGACACTTGGACATACTACTCTGCCTTCTGTCTATAGCCCTTCTGGAGGAGGTAATAATGACATGTGTCCAGAAGCGGAGTTTTTCAGTGGAAATGGACAGAAAATAAATTCCACCTTGGTTCTGCTGCATGATTGGCAGATGTACTGAAGCAAAAGATTTAAATGGTTTAAAAATGGTGCAGAAAAAAACTACCAGTCCAGTCTTGTTTCAAAGTCACTGGAGATTTGAACCTCTTGCATATTTAAGGGTTCATATCACAAGCTTAAGTTCCGTTCCTCTTGTTTTTGTATTTTGTACAGCAAGGCACTGCTTTCATAGGTTAATCAAACACTGCCATAAAACACCACATATTTTTTTGTCTTCTCTCCAGTTTGAAACTTCTCAGGTAGAATAAAAATGTTACAACTCCTAGCCTTGACGTCTTGTGACTCACTGGCAGGCATTTGTACTTGTTTCAATATTATTATTAAATTTAAATGATCTTTGTTATGTACATAACTTTGTGTCATAGACATGCTGTTCACCTGGTCACTGTAATAGTTGGTAGCATATAGCAGCCCTGGATATCTGGACATAAATAGTTTGCAATTAAACATTTTTGTGGGGTTAAAATAGTGTCTCAGGCCTGATCTTCTCTATATTTAAAACTAACACCTCCAGCACACAGAACAGTCAAGTTTTTTTGTTATTCTGGATGAGATATTTCCCTGGCTGAAGCACAGGAAGGTGTACTTTTCCTCTTTCACTTGGCTGATGATTACTTAGCTGATACTAATTCAATGTGTTTTAAGAGGACAGTAACAGTGATCCACAACTCTAGCCAGTCCAATGGCTTCAAGTACATTTACATAAAAATGTGAATACATTTTATTCTTTCTATTGAAATACAACTTGATAGATTTGAATTTATAAAAAGAGTACCTAGGTTTTCTTTAAGCAATAATTTTAAAAAACCCTTCAAGAATCATTTGCGAAATCTTGCTGAGTCATATTGTTCTAAATCTGGATTAATGTCAGGAAAGGCGAATTAACAGAATGAGATGACTTTGGTTTACATTTCTGCATGCTATGAGCTTCTATATTTGTTAATGCTTTTTTAATGCTGCATCTGTCCAATCAATTATATCTCCCAGTGTGATGTTACATAGAAATGTGATACCACCATGTAGAAAGAAAAATAAACACAGAAATAGATATCTGATACAAAAAAGGCATACTATGTATGTATTTTTTGTTTTCTTACAGATACAAGCATTGGTCACAGCAGCACACAATGTATACTACTGAGTAAAAGGGGACAGAAATGGGTTTGCAAACTCAAAGGCAAGTGCTGTTTCAGAACTTGTGTCCATACAGGAGATGTTTTCTTGTGCTGGAAAGCTTAATTTCTGAAATGAAATTCAGAAGAGGTCCTTAAGTCATGTTAACCCAGCCCTCCTGAAGCCCTGTCCTTGTGTTAGTGCTGTGCCAAAATGATGCCAGGAGCTGTGCTGGTGACTTGACGGTGTGGAGCGTCCCTTGACAGCTCTCAGGCCCATGCTCAGGCCCTGGCCAATGCCCCACGCTGACATAGCCTGAAACTCAGTCCCATCCCACTACCACCAAAAAAGAGAATGTGGTCTCTCCAGTTAGAGTTAGACTTGGCCTTAGGCAGATAATTTTATTAACATTCGGGAAATGACAACATAAGCAAAAATAACCCCAAAGAAAAACAAAAAAATAGAAACTTGAAAATGAAACATATGCTTGCAGATTCATTGCAAAAGCAAACTGAAGCAGAAGTTGCTAATACGGTTTTAGTACTTTGTGAAGGTGCCAGCTGGATGGATGATAATTTTTCTACCCCTGCAGGGCATCAAAGCTTTTATAAAATCATTCTTTTCACACATATTAGCACTTAGCTTATTAAAACAGATGATACTTTTTTTTTTTTTTTTTGGTAAAGATGCTTGGGAGTGTCTGGAAATACAAAATCTGAGAGTTAAGTCTTATTTTGACCACCAAGTCTAACAAACAACAAACACTGACATGACATCCTATGGCTGAGAGTCTATGTTATGGGACCTTCTGTGACTGCCACAACTGCAGTGTCACAGTAAAGGCTGTGAATTGCTGTTATGAAAACATTTGCTGTAACTTGCATAATTAAATGAAACTGACAGCAAAGCTTTCTGAAGTACTTAGGAGATGACACAAATAAATACATTTCAAAGTCTATATTACACTCCAGAACTAGTTTTGTAATAAATTCCATTTCACAGTGCTAGAGATGACTTCTTTTCCTGTTCAAATTTCTATATAATTGTGACAGAGATAATTTTCATGTTAACCGATCCAAGCTTATAGTCAAATAGCTTTTACTTTTCAAATATTTTGCATGTGTAGTGCTTTAAATTTATACAGAAGGTACTATTTCAGCTGCCTACAGCTTTTCCTTCAGGCGATTAAGAAAAGGACATACTGGACATAAATTGGTAGTCAGAACCTGAATGAACTGAAATGTGATCATTTCTAACAAAAAGATGAGGAATCAGGGCAAAGGAATGAATGGAAGAAGGCTGCAGAAGTTATTATCAAAGCTGAGAAAAATTACTGTGTGCACCTTGAGGATGAGGATTACTCTGAACTTGCAGAAGTCAGATTAGAACTTTGAAAAAAGTTTGAAAATTCAATAAATGTTTATAAATGTCAACTTTAAGAAATTTGAAGTCTTAAACTGGAAATCCATACAACCAAATTCTAAAAGTCATTCCACAGAAGCACCAGTCAAACTCACAGATGTACCTGGCATCTGTGTACTCTTTCTGTATACAAGCAGGCAGTGATATGTAAAACTTCAGAATTTAGGGAAATTTGGTCTGCACAGACCACACCAATACAATTCTCTCCATTAACAAATTAAAAATCGAAAGATGGAATATAATTGGAGTACTCATAGTGGAAAAATTACTATTTCAAATAATAATATTCTACCAATTTTATTTCTGTCTTCTAGCACTTAAAAGTTTCATGCAGAAAATATTTAAACAAAAGCCACCCTTGACAGCTGAAGCTTGTAAATAATGAGCAAAAGAAAAAATTATCAACAGAGAAGAATATCTAAACAGCTTCCTGAACACCATCAAAGTCCAGCTTATCCCTTCTGATGTAGTATGATACCAGCAAACTTTTCAAGGCTAGTTACTTACATCAAATAACTTCTCTATATACATTTCCTCATTGACCTTTTCTCGAAGGATATCCTGGTTTTGCCGAACAAACATAATGTAGGTGTCTGCTAGATCCATTCCTGGTTTCTGTGAAGACAAAAAGTAAGGGGAGAAAGTAATGGGAGGGGAAAAACAAATCCCTCAACAACTGAGACTTAAAAGAAGTTAAACTTAATGAAAACAAATGTTACAATGTTCATTCCTGTACAAACGGTATTAACAAAATCTGCTGTGAATTCTGGGTTAGTTAACATGTTTGGGAGGTTTCACTATCAATGTAGTTCTGCATGTTTTAATTTATGGATGTTCTGAGTCATAAATCTACATTGCCATATGCAGTTGAATGAAGTCTTGGCTCTGGCAACATCATTGGCAAACTTGGACATCTTTTTCTGATAGGCTTTCACAGATAGCCACTCCAGCCTGAGTGTGGAGATCCAAATCCTGCTACCACATTCAGAAAACGCTTCAAAAAGCATTCAGTTCCTTTCTCACTGCCTAAGATTTCTTCTAATTTACTTCCAATGTACAGCTGAATTTTGTGCTTGATGTTAGCTTCAAATAACTGCAATTTAAACTAAGCTCAAGCACATCCATGAGAGCAATGGCACAAAAAGGCTGTTTTGAGTGTAGTCCTGTACCCTTATATTTTGTATACTGTTGTCGCACTGGTGCAGTCAGCCCAGAGGATGGCCAGGACTGAATTTTTTCCCTTCTTGTACCAATATATGTCTGTATGAATAGCATAGCAGGCCTAATTTTTACACCACACGCCCAAACATGAGCCAGGCTAGGATATGATGTGTATGTATTGTAACAGCTGTACAGGCACAGTGGTGGCTGAAACTGCTATCTCCTTGGAATCTCTCCAGAATCCAGCTGTGATTTCTGGATCTCTGTGGTCATGAACCATAATAACTCTCCTAACAGCCTGCAACTTCCCCTTTACTGGCAGTGTATGCAGAGTTGGTAAGGAGTTTCCTTTTTTATAACAGGAACTAAGAATGCACACAGGCACTTTGGGAAGTCTTCAGCAAATGCCCCCTGTATGAGCAAGCTTGTAAAAGTATTACAAACTCCCAAACAATAGCTTGCAATTTTCCTGGCATGCAAAGGAAGGCTAAGCTTTAAAACACTTTACAGTAAACCTTAACGTGGGCCTTAACATTTATAAAGGATCCAGATTTTGCTAAGACTCCATACAGAATAATTAATAATTATAGGGAAGGAGGACAAAAGCAGTTATACCCAGCCCCTGAATTCCCAAGCATAAGACATGTCTATTTCTCAGAAACTGTTATTGTCTGAAAATAGGATATGAACAACACTGTAAAATATTTAGCATATTTTAAAAGCTTGTATGCATGAACCTGCTCATGTAGTTAAAATACTAACATATCATTTTACATTAAGGCTTCCTTTCTAGTCTGCAAGTGAGTATTCAACTTTAATTTTTTCCTATTTCTTATTATCTTGTATGTAATATTTTATAATGTATATGAACAAGTCTGAGCACAAGAGGGAAGGAGAGGTGCAACATGTCAATACTTAAACTTGTCCAGAAACTGCTATCATCCTATTACAGTAACAGATGACAGCATTCTTTCTTAAAAGCTGCAGTGAGTGAAACCTCCTGGCTTATGAGGTTCAACTCTTTTTACCCTGAATCAACAACAGACATATAGAGAAATATGTTCCAAAATAAAAATATTTTCTTTTTCATTTATACACGTGCATATATGGCAGTTTCATTTTTTAAAGTAACTGTTAAATGTGGCACGATGGCCAGCCTTATTACTTGTAGCATCTCCAAAACTCACAGTGAAAAACTGAAATATCTCCTACATTTGGATTGGTCATTCTAATGAGGCAATGACAGCTCATTGCAAAAACCTATCCTACCTAGAGATGCTTAGATGAAACTCTTGAGAGGAAAGCAGGACCATTGATATTTACACCTGCAACACGCCTAACTCCTAAGCATAGAGTAAAAAAAATCTAAGACCTCAATACACAAAACATGTTCTGTTGGGAAACCCAACTGACATAAATCAATAGATCTCCTTCATAAAAAAGTCTTCACTAAAATGTGATAGAAATGCTTTCATATTAAGACAAATCACAAAGTAAAGCAGATTTCAAACAGAAAAATCCATATTCTACCTTAGTATACTCATTTGTGATGGCACAAGAGAATACAATCAGTGTTGAGACCTTATGTACTTTCTAAAACCTGATACACAATTTATAGGAATTGGACTAGAGTTAACTTGGAGGAACACTGGAAAAATATTTTGAAATCTCCAGAGATGGATGAAGGAGATAATCTAGTAAATGATAGGCTGATTATAGTTCTTGAAGATAGACATTCAAATGTATTAATGAATCTTGCACTGAATTCTAAAACCTAGTGGTTCTGCAATTAATAGAATATTTTCCTTTACTAAGTTCAATTAAAAATGTTCATCTTGCAGACAGCCAAAGCAAGAAAAGTAACATTCCCCATCAGCATTAACTCCCTTATCTTTGAGATGTTTACCTAGTCTTGAAGCTGTGACATATGGGAATTTCACACCTAGTGAATATATTTTCATGTAGCTTGTGGCACAGGAGTGTAATCATTAAAAGAATATACACAAGTAAGAGTAACTGCAACAGCTGGTGACATTTACCAATTAGAATTACAGTTCTTTAAAACACTTCATCCTTCTTAATGTGTGCAGGATAATTATCTTTGAAATTGATGTGGAAAAAAAATTAATTTTCCTTTGAAACAGTGTCTGACTACAGTAGAAGTAAGTCTGGGTAAGGCAGATTATCAATACTCCAAAGCATGTCTGTCTTAAACCTCACCAAAATCATTGAAGGTTAATCATCTTTGCTCATGGTGGGCAAAGTACACATTAAACACTGAATGAACCAACAGTATATCGAATACGTCATTATCTCTTCATATTCCATGCATTGAATTTATTTGTTTTATCCGAACATGTGGAAGAAGAAAAGAAAGCTATTATAAGCATCAAAATAGCTTAAATGCTGTGTATTTAATGTTTTAAAATTTTTATAGGTATTATGTATTAATTGGAAACCTTTGATTACACTATCCTCTATTGATCTGTTTTAAATTCTTAATCATCAGAAAAAGCTCAAGTTAATGCAAAATTAAACAAACAACATCTAAGAAGTTTCATGTACCTTAAAAGACAAAAAAATAGAAACTGAGATATATTTTAAATAACTGTCACAGGGCGTATTTAATTGAAAAGACGAAAGCATTCCAGTCTCCACATCCATACTAAAAAAAAAAACCCAACAAATCTTCTCTGAATTTCTGGCAGAACATCTGCTGAAGTTAATGAGAGTTATTTGTACATCTTTGGGAGAAAAAATCAAGCTGGTATGTTATCCAGGTAAGTATTAAAAAAAATGTTGTCTGAAAGTTTCCCCAAGAAAAAAGGTGGGATTTTAAATGAAAGATAAAAAGTTATTTTAAGTTTGTTTTATTCAGAACAGCAGACAAGCTGTTTTGCCTATCTGAAAATGAAAGAGAACCAGACAAAGAGATGAATAGAGAAACTGGAAACACAAAGACATCAAATAAAATACCAGGAAATTAAGAGTTGTAAATAGGGTTACTTTGTTGCTGGTTACACAAGTAACTGAATACACTGGCGAGTGAATGAGTTTAAACAAGGGTGTAGGCTTCAGCACATTCTTTTTTTAGGGTTAATCACTAGTTAACCTGGCAAGATGAACATGCTGTTAGGGGAAAAAAAAATTAAAAATCCTTGTTAATTATATACTGCAAGGGCTCTTACTTCCTGCTGCTGCACCTAATCCCACAGGTGCAGGTTGTCTCTTATTCACTGGTAGGTGGGTCCTGACCGCCAGGCACTTTTCCATAGCAATAAATTCAGATAAAGAAGAAACAGCCTAATTTTCCCCATCTGAACAGGAAAACAGTATCAGAGTGTCTATTTAACACAGAGCCAAATGTTAAAACACATCATTTCAGTTTCCAAGATGTTGTAGAAGCTGTTTTAGAATTGATATGCATGGCTCCTGCTGGCAATATCTGCCTGAAGCATCCAGTGAAAAGTAATGCTGCATTGCCTTAATTTCCAGGCATTCAAATATTTTGCTGCTGAAAGATTGTAGCGGCTTTAATGCTATCCCCAATATTAGCCATTTTCCTACAGGCGAGGTACACCTAACTTTCTGAACAGCATTTTGCAATGGAACAGTTTGGCATAAATCTCAGTGAAAATCATGTACATTTGTAATACTTGAGTTATGTTTATTCTCACTTTGGCATCTGTCACAGAACATTTCTGAGCATCAGAGTGTATTAGATGAACTTATATTAACAAAACCCAAGAAACCAGCCTCAACCCACTACACTAGTTTTACCGAGCTGCTATCCTGCCAAAGCATTAATGTTTCAAAGATGAGAACAGATGCTAGAGACTAACTATACAATAACAAAATTCATCCAGTTTTGTGTTTTTTCTCCTCTCCACCTCTTTCCCCTCCCTTGCATCCTGGAGGGAGTCATTTTAACTACAGCATGGTTGTAACAATGCAATGAAAAGGAGTGATGAGCTGGAGGGGGCTATTGTGAGGAACACAGGAGCTCCTTATTCAGTGTCCACCACTAAATGAAAGAGCATGTTGGAAAATTTCACTGCCTGAAAGTTCTCTAAATACCACAAGGCTCATCCCTTGGGCTTTGGAATTACAAAATTAAAACTAACATTAAAATACTTTTGGAATAAAAACTACTTGTATCCATGGCTAGATCATCATCCTCCATTATTTCTTACAAAATCAAATCCATAAGCCAGGCAGGAAGGTGCACCATTTCCATAATCAGTCTATTATAAAGGTAACATTTTAATTTCACGTGGTTATAAAAGAAATTGTTTTGTTTAAATGAAAAAATGCAATGCATTTCTCTCTCTTGAAAACATCTTGCTGAAAAGAAACGGCAACTTTGGCAAGGAGGAAATGTGTGTATTTTGAGAAATGTCATGGAAAATTTAAACTGTGATTCTGCAAGTATTTACACAAACACTTCTTCATATACATATAGTTTCACTGCATTCATGGGACAACACAGTCATGCAAATGTCTGCACCAGGAATTTGATTCTTAGCGCAAAAGGTGTTCAAACCACTACAGCCCCGGTGACAAAATTTGGTATTAAAATATGCTCTTTTTTTCCTCCATAAAGTTGTATTTTACTGTTCTATTTTAGCTTTTCTACTGATCAGTAGTCATCCTTCTGATTGCCATTTAAGAGGTATCTCTACTGTTGACTTAAAACAGATGCTGCAGGGCTTGCCCTCCAATTCTACAATAGCTTGTTTTCACAGATTAGAAAACAGAAGGGCCAGATCCCAGGTCTGGCTATACAGAGGAGGAGGAAGCCAGGAGAAGCCCTAAGCATAATACCCCTTCTGTGGTCTCTTTTCTAAAATAGAGTTCTACAAGAAAGTCCAGCTTAAAAATGACTAGCACCGTATGGCCACACCTGAATAAACACTTCCCTCAAAAAGTTTCTTGCCTCTTAAAATCAGCTAAATGAGGCCACGCAGTACAAGTGTGATATTTGAAAATGAAGGTATCTGGAAGGTCCCCATGTGTATCTGCCTGATAGGAGGTAGAGCTCCTTCTCTGGCCTCTACAAGACCCCATAAGTCAAATGCTGGCACATGTGTGAGGCCCCTTTTCATACCTTTGATCCCCACATAAAGGCAAGAGTGGAGCAAGAGGGCTGGCATTGTGCGAGCTGTGCACTGCTGTCAGCCCTGGCTCCTTCAAATGGCCTCCCTGCACTTGCTATGACAGGTGGCCCATATGAAGAGAGGGAGGATTAGGTTCCTTCTGTGCCCTCTAAGTAACTGGCATAGATTACTGGCTCCTATAAAGGGATTAAAACATACCTTTCTGAACAAAAAAGCACTATATACATGAGCATGTAACTGGATGCTCAATTTCTATGAGTAATTGCTCTGGTTGTACTTGTCAATGCACCAAATGTGTGTAGAAATGACCAGCTAAAGACATAATTATTTGTATGCAAAACTGACTTACATGATGAGAAATTGAACACAACGAAATTATCTACATGATTAAGAAATAATCATTTGAGATTAACAACATACTTTTTAAAACCTCAATTTTACTGCATTCTTTCCCTATTCTCATTAATTAACTTGCTTTGTGAACAGAACATTAAAAAAAAGGAAAAATACTAGGTTGCACTTCTAGATCTCCTATGGATTGCTTGGACTTTAAGAGAAACTAAAAAAGGATTATAGTGGATTTGGATGAGTTGTGTATTCAAATCAGCTTCTGCACTCCCAGTTATCAAAACATAGCATTAAAAAGAGAACCAAAGTCATCCTCCACATACTACTTGTAACATTTGTGTTGTTTTCCTCTAAACATTTGGTTTCTCCCCCCTGCACAGCAGTTACATTTTTTCTCCACTGCAGAGCCTTGCGTACTGTGATAATTATTAGTAAGGAGAACATAACAGCAACTAGATTTCTTCATTATTATTTTTAGGAAATCACAAGACATTCTTTCTAGTCTGGGTAATTTTGCACTATTGCTATTATTTCTGTTGGGGTTTCAATTACCAAAATGTACAAAGTGTCCATATAGCCCTCTGTGCATACCTGGGGAAAGCAATGAGAGCTCCTTGGGACTGCATATGTCCCACTTCTTGAAGGGCATTCTGAAAAATTGAGGTTTATGTGGCGTGTTTTCTTAAACAGTTAAAAAAACCCACAAAACCACATTTTTTTCTTCTCTTGGAAGTGATTAATCATAATTCTCTAGAAAGATTGATGAATAGAGGAGTAGACAGAAAGTAGTTTAGCATTTTTACTAATCTGTCTGCCAAATGGACCACAAGTTCTGTGTCTATTTTTCCAACCCTGGTCCTGAGAAATTAAGGGATGCTGTCTAGGGAGTGTGCACCTTCATGTCCAACTATTTATTGCCTAAACCCTCTCTCAACACTAACAGAATTAACCATTTCCTCAAAATGACCAAAAATCATCCAGGAATGTCCTCCTTCCTTTTGAATAATTTACTATTTTTATTTACTTTTATTTAACTTTTTTATCCCCTTTACCTGTTATCCTCCCTTGAAAACATTTTGCTCAGTACTCATCTACTCATTTACTCAGTGCTTCATTTTCTTCTAACATCTTTTTTTTTTTGCCTAATTAACTTCTTTATTTCACTACAAACCAGCATATTTTTCACTGTTCGCCAAATCCCGGTAATCAAAGATCAAAATCTCTGTGACAAATCCACACACTCAAACAAACCCCCAAACCCCCTGTTCCCCCCTTCTCCCCTAGATGCACCAAGTGATCCCACTCAGATGAAGGTGGGGCACAGGGGCAGAATGCCATTGTCTAACACAGTGCAAGTCTGCACATATTGGCAACTACATCAAAAGAAAGGGCTGTCTGTGATCACTTTTAAGTAACTTTCATACATGCAGCTACGTGGTAAAGGAAGGACAAGAAGAAATTTTACAACATATTAGGTCAAAATAAAACCACAAGGCATTCAGTTAGCTTCAGAGCAGGCTTGCTAGGTCACTGCCACACCACCAAGAGCTCAATGTACATTCCTCCCTGTGTGCTGCCCCTCACTCCACTTCTCACTTCAGCTGTGAGCCCAGGTGATGACCTTGTGAAGTGACGACTTTCAGCCTCCTCTTACACCAGGAACTTTTAACTTCTGGTTAATCACATCTGGTGATTTTAGGCCCTGTTCAGACTGGACAGTTGTGACAGTAAGGGCTCTTCACCTCAACTGCATCTTCACAACAAAATGTGAAGAAGCAAAAGCAACCCCCAGCCTATATGCAAATCTTTCAATCCAGATAAAAAGACCTCCAGAATTTGGAAAATCTTTGTCAGGTCAGATCCACAGCTTCCCTGACGCACAGTTTATATTTGTAGTTTACAGCTGCGGAACTACAATCCAGTTTAAATGCTTGGCTGTGGGAAAGGTGTGTGAGAAAGCTGGGAAGTGAAGACACTGTAATAATGCGAGGACCTTGATAGCTTGTCGATAATCTAGTCCTTTCTTCAAGCCGAGCACCACCATTCAGTGAATGTGAGAAGGGTAGTGGGGCTCCAGCAACCATCTCCCTGCTCACCTCCCTCTCTCTGGAACAGTGAATGCATCCCTGTGTGACCTGATTTGCAATATTCCCAGGTATTTTTCAGTCCCACTTTTCAACATCATTGTATCCAGGCCAATGGTACAAGACTTTGATGTCTCATCCTCATAGATATGCAGTTTGGAGAGTTTTCCATATTACCTGTAAGCCAATGAATTTCTAGTTTGTCCATTAATTTTTTTTAGGCCTTTGGGTTGTAAGTGCCTCAACAAGGACTTTTTGTGGCAGCTACACAGCACAATATATTAACAAAAGGTAAACTAAATTAACTGGATTTGATATGAGGTCATTCCTTCGAATGAAAGATAGCCCACTTTTTTCTTTTTTATAAAACAAAAGAGCACTTACAAAGGTACAAAAAACCCAGGCAACAAAATAAGAAAAAAGTCTGAAAACATCATCTGAAAACAACAGAAATGTTACAATTTATCTTATGAATAAAACAAATATAAAGACAGCAAAATAATAAATTCCAGAAACAGAGATTTTTCCTTTTATTTAACAGGCATGGATTGAAAAAAAATTCACTTAAGATTGCATTTTTCAGGATAGAACTGCTGAAGTTTTTGCTGGCCACCACACAGTTTAGTATATCTGGCATTCATCTATATTTTAATTTAATATTTTTCATTTACATAATAATTGTCACTTATATAATAATTGTAGTCATCTTGCTGTGCTTGGAAAATAAGATTTTTTTAGAACTGAATTAAAAAGGGATGAGAATACAGACTTATGAGAGAACAAGTGATAACGATAGTGAAAATGACAATATTACATAACTTTGTTTATTTAAAGAAAAGATATTCTAGTCTCAGACTCTAATAAAAATACTTTAACATTTTGCCTTTATGTATGAAGTAACGCCAACAGTTGCTCCTTTATTTTTTTTACTTACAGCACACAAACACTACACAACCAATGGTAAATCAAATGGAGACTGAGCAAGCAAGGGGTTAAATAACCAGACCTGAGTCCTGAAGTAAGAAATCAAGACATAATGGATATTCAAGTTTGATGCTTTTACTTGCTGCTTATACTACACATTTGAACAATTTATCCAAATTATGGAAAGACCCCCACAAAAGAATATCAATGTTACAATCCTCACTCTTCCACAATGGAAAACGTGCATTGAGGATAACCTTTCCACAGTTTGCTTTGAGAGTTACTTATTGCACAAGGGAAATGAAACATTCTCTCAGGGTTGTAGTGGCTGTTTAAATACTCTATGTAAAGCTGTAATGAATCTCTGTAGGAAAGCAAGATGTCAATGATAAAAAATGTGAGCTAAAGCTCCCCTAATCTCTGAATTATTCTGAACAAGGGAATAAATAAATCTAAAAGGGTATACTTACCGGAACATCAACATATTTGGCAGCTGCTTTTACCTTTAGAAAATTAAGCATAAAAAACACAGTAAGTACTTATTACTACAAATTGCATACAATTTCAGAATTATGCACAGAAAGAAGAGCAGAACCTTTGAGAATCCAAACACTTACAGTGAATGAAACTAATGATGAGAAGAAAGTACCTTCATCATATCTTGACAATTTAGACAGCACACCTTCTAACACTGAAACAACCTGGAGGAAAAGCACAGAGAAAAATCTAAATGCACAGTGTGAAAATTAAATATTTTGAATGAGAATGTGAATTTTTCCTCCTCATATTTGTCTTGATCAGCAGGGCAACATGAACTGTAAATCTGATCACTTTCCCAGCTCATGAAGTGCTGAAATCAAGGATAACCTTCTTTCTGCAGCTTCACTTATTGATCAAACAGATGGAAACTGCTGAACTGCTGCAGAAATAGAAACCCAACCCCAAGTTTCTCCTGAGGTGAACCTGCTCCCACCATGACACTGCTGCCTCTAGAACGTGGTTGAATATAGCAGTGTGTTTACCCAGCAGTGTGTGAATTCTACCCAGATTTTGTGTAGAAATCACATTATTTTCTAGGACCACAGCTTCAAAGATGATGGAGCACAAGTGCTAAAGATGGTGAGTGTGATACATTTCTCTTCTCTTTGCTATTAAATAGAAAACCAGCTCTGATTTCACGTGAAAGTGTAATAGCACTGTTTTTCTGTCAGCAGCATGAGCTGTCGAGCTGCTCCTCCATGAGTAGAAGAAGGAAGCAAGAAAACCTATACCCAAAGTCTCTGGTATGATGTGGTTTCTTGTGGGCCTGGTATTTCTGAGCTTAAGAGATTTTAGCCTGCTAGCAGCTGCTAACTTTTTCCTAAGGGAAAAATATCTCAAGAAAGATTCTTCTCAAAACAATCTTAGTAAACAACTGTTCGTTCTCAAAACAATCTTTTCTCCAAGTAGTGTTTTGTCTCTCTAGTTCTGTTTCTCTAGTTTAACCAATGGCATTAGAGAGATGTCATTTCTACACCAATCATGTTAAGTCTGTATGGGAACACCTTACAAAAGGTAGTAAGAACTAGACAATAAAGCTTTCTCTATGCTCATTACCTTCTGAAAATATTTAGAATCTCATCTTTTTTGTGTCCTACAATGACAGTTTCTCCCCCCTGGACTTTCACTTGCTATTGTCTGAATAGCCAGACTCCTCAGTAAGAGGTATGAATAGGTGTTTTTGACAAAATTTTGTTTTGACCAAAACAAAAAATCTTATGAATTGCATTCATTACAGCTTTAAACTCCCCCAAATTTGTGTTAAAGCAAACAAATTCCTTTTTCACATCCCTCTGTGATGTTATGTTGCTCAAGTAATTCACGGTATGTAACAAAATATGTCGGCCATTGTGTTCATGCACATTTATTTTACACATATAAATTGCTTTCCAGTTTATATAAAGATTGTTTTAAAAGTCATCCCTTTCTCCCAACACAGTCATTCCCACAACCAAGAGTATCATTTTATGAGTGTGAGGACAGAACAAAATTCCATCTGGCATGCTGTTAATGGGCCCTGTAACAGTGTCACAACAGTGTCACCTCCACAGGAATTGAGATCATCACTTTACAATAAGCTCTGCTCTTAACAGTTCAAGGAGCAGGAGCAAGTGCAAACCTACATTTGTCATTTATCAATCTAACCTGTCATATTTACAGTGATTAATTCAGACACCAGTACATAGGTGCCAATCAAAGAATAAATCCACATCATGAGAGAGAGTGGCAGTTGTTTCTGCACCCGCTTTATTAGACCAAATACCTGCTTTCTGCTTTGCAGTTGCATGCTTGTGAGAAGCTGCTGTTCATACTTTAACTCATTTTATCTGATTGACAAGGATTCTTTCTGCAGAAAAGTGCTCAACTTTATTGTGCAAAGATTGGCTAAGGAAAAGGCTGATTTTGTAAACAACATGGTGTCGGCAGTACCAACATACAAATACAAGTGAGACACAAAATAACTGAGAGCAAAACATTTCAGGGTCAAGGATGTCTGTTTAAACAAAAGGCTTTGTTATGTAGCTGGAAACTTGTTATCCGAGATGTCAGTGTACAGACTTGTGGAACTCTAAAAGCATTTCTGCACATACCTCATTCTATGAATTGGTTACCCTGAGACATACTGTGCTTTGTTCACTGTTTTGTGCTATTCCTGTGATTTCTTGAATGCTCTAGACTGATGCGTCTTATGAAAAAACTGCCCAGTACAGCTCTTAACAAGTAAAACCTCACAAAAAGAAAAGTATTATTTTCAGTTTCATACGTGATTTGCATCTAAAAACAATGACTGAAATGCTTATTTCACTGAGACATAATAAAGAGGTAGTAAAGAGGTAAAGGCTGGACAACAATGAAAAAATATTAGATGCAAAATATGAATGCATATGGCTATCATGCACACTGATGTGCATTTTTTTCTGGCCAAAACCAAGAGCTAAAGTCCAACCTTCCTTTGTACCCTCAGAAGCTTTCTGCCTTGAAACAGAAGCGATCATGATGCCACTGGTATTTCACATCTCAAGTGAGGAGACACCGGTTAAGCTTCCAGTGATCAGCCAATGACATGGAATATTTGCTTCCTGTTGTGAGATTTCAGTCTCTGGTATTACTGTGATAACTAATATTGCAAATCCCTCTGTATTGACAGCAGTTGTCTGTAGAATTTCTTGTACATACATTCAGAAGGAGTATGACTATATTCTTCCTTTTTTATAATCTCAGATATTACAAAAAAAATCGAAAAGTTTAACTTCTAATAGCATGTTTTTTTATGATCAAATTCCCCTTTTCAATAACACTAAAACTGGAAGATTTTTTTGGGAGCTGTGATAGGCAACATGTAAAACTTGAAACTGTTGAGTTGAACTGCTTGTAATTATGTTTACATCAAAACTTCACTTTAGACCAAAAATGTCGGGCTTCCACACAGTTATCAATAAATGGACACATTCATTTTAAACTTCTATAATGATTCTACAAAGCCTTCCTCTTCAACTGATAGGTATCAATCTAAAAGGCAGATTCCCATGCCCCCCCACAAGCTGTGACAAGCAAAAACAAAGGCATGATGAAAATATGACCAGAGTCTTACTTGTTGTCATTAACTCACAAATTGTGAATATATAGTTTATTTATCCTACTTTGAAAGTCAGATATTTCTGGGTAGTTTGCAATGGATAGCTACCATCTTAAAAAATCTTTTTTTTCTGTCATTATTTGCTGTGTCCTTCAAACTATTTGGGATGGAAACTATTTTTTTTTATATCAGTCACTTAAGACTTTTACTGGAGTAGAGGTGCTACAGAAAGACAAGACAAAATAAGTTTTCTTCACTTATTCTCCAAGTCCTTATGTCATGTCAAAACACATTTTTTTTTTAAACATAAAAGCCTAAAAAATAAATTTTAAGAAAATAACTTATAAAATATTTTTAATTCCGAAACCTAATTAAATAGTTAAACTGAAACTCTGGACATTGTCCACCTCTTAAATACTTAAATTTAAATACTGAATGATAGGAAGAAAGTTCTCATGTAAGAAATTTGACAAAAAATAACACATGGTATTACAAAAGACAATATTGACAAAATTTAGTCATACCAGTTCTACTAGCTGCTAGCAATTCCTATCTACAACAGAAACACAGAAGACAAACTTATCTCAATAGCAGGCTGCACAGAAATTGTCTACTCAATTGTTATCAAATATAATTTTGTAAATTCAGTATTATTTGCAGCAGTAGTATTTACAAATCATGTTGTCCTCCACAATTTTCCTGTGTATAGAAAAACTGTGTTATACTTGAGTACATCTCCAAAGTTCAACCATTTTCTGCTGTATTCTTAAGTAAAATGTAAATAGTTTTACCTTTGAAACAAGAAGTGAAATAATTTCTTTAACAGTTTCTTCAATCAAGTCATCTATTTTTGAATGGTATTGTTGCTGTAATTAAAAAGATAAAAAAGCATTAGCATGTATACGAACACACACTTTTGTCATGTCATAAATGGTGCAAAGCCGATAACCCTGCCAGATCAGATTTACTTAAAATTATCATTTTGAACATCAGAAGAACAAACCCTTGAAAATGATCCACCCAATCAACAGTTTCTTACATTCTGTGTTGAAAATTTTCCCATGTACACTGTTGAGTTAAGCAGCTAATGGGGTTATTATTTAGATGAATTGAGTTCTTATACTTATTCAGGCAAAGGAATGTGAAGGATAGTTTTTGTCTTCTCCTATATAATTAAGGTGGCCATGTATTTTTTTCTAAAGGGTTGGTTTAGCTGGAGAAGCAAAAAGACTAGAATAAGATTTAATTAATACAGCATTTCATGTCTGACAACTCTCATTCATAAGTTATTTTAAATGTCCTCTAAAAATAAAATGAGCTTCAATTGTTCACCCTGAAAGAGCCTTTCTGTTAGCACAGCGAGCTTCAGTTTATACAAATCTTACAATATGCTCAAGCAAGGGCAAAATTAAAATTTCATCAACAAAGCAGAATAGATGGTAACAAATTAATAGGCCATAGAAGACATAATAAAACAGACTTCATTCTCCACAGACTTTTTCTTTTGCTTTTTCATAAAGAAGGTGCCTTTAAGTAAATGCTTTTAAAATAAATCTGAAAGACTTTTAAGATAATCCTACCGAGCTCCCTTCTGAAATTACCGGGAACTAGGGATCCCATTCTGTCAAGGAGGCACATCCATTTAAACAGTAATTCTTCCTTTAGAAACATTTATCTGACAGCAAAGATTGTCCCCAATAGCCACTTCACAGAAAATGTGACTTGTAAAGACTAACCCTATCTTCCTAGTTCAAGGCTACTTGGAACAGCTAACAGCATAATGCTTAGAGTAAAAGTACTGAGGTCACTGTAAACATTGCCTAACTTAGCAGCTGCCAGCTGAATAGTTTTCAGAGTTCTAAGTTTTTAAAGGCTACATTTCAATTGTTTCAGAGTTGCCATACAAATCAAAACATTAAATTCTGATCTGCTGAATATTTTTAGGAATGATTTTCTAAAAAGCACAGATATTGAACTTGGGTTTAAATTATGAGAGAATAAAACTATGAGATGTATTTGCCAACATATATGTGTCTGCTACAGGTGCTAATACCAGACGTCAATTTATGTTTTAATTTCTTTTAAAGTTTAAAAACACTTGAAATATGTAAATACACAACTCAGACAAACAGCTACAGTCACACTGGAACAGTAAAAGAAATACATCAACAAGCTTTCTACATTTTCAAATATAATATATTCCAACTATACTAATGCCTTGACCAATAAAATATTGTCTTGATCTGCTATTGGATCTAATCATCCCCAAACAGTGTGTGGCACCTGTTGCTTACAAGTCCTCAGAAGGCAACGCTTTCTTACTCCCTGGAAACCATAAACAATTATTCTTCCACTGATGAATGTCAAAACTATATATACTCCTGTGATCCATAAAAAATCACTTTCCTCCCAGAAAGTGTCTGCAACTTTACCTCCACAGTACATAAAATTAATGGATCTATGTATGTAAGATCAGTTCCTATATATTTTTGGGGATTTTTTTCCTTGTATTTTTTTCTCTTTCTTCTCACCACAAAGCAAATATAATTTTGTAGAAATGGAATATAAAGAGTAACTTCACTTCTGAAGAAGGCAAAAAAAAAGAACTGAATCAAGCTTTTCATAAACCACAACAAGTTTCCAAAACCATGACATTTCCTTAGAAATAATTTTTAAATTACATGAATCTGATTATTTTCATGATTTATTTTGAAAACCATGAGATCATAAATACTCTAACCCACTCCTCTCCAGAGCTAATTTCCACTAAAACAGTCGCCCTCAGCAAAGCAAAACTTCAGATCCTATGATGATCTGGCTCTGGGCTCTGGGCTTTTAAGAAGATGGCTGAACTTTGGCTTCTAGTGGAGTGGCTGACAGGGCAGGAGGCATAATCCAGAGCAGGCAAGAGGAATGTACAGCCTGGAGCAGCGGGTTTTGCCATCTGTCTGCAGGTCATTAGAGAGCTACTGCTATTGCCTGTGCCCAAAGCAGCTTGTGCACGTGTGTGTTTGCAGGTTACTGCTTGTACACACAGGAAAGGTGAAATGGCAGCATCAGCTCAGACAAAGAGTTGATAGTTGTGGTTTTTTCACTCCTGATGAGCCTCACCAAGAGGTGAAAGAATCTCAAACTTTATGACCTGGTAAGACAGGACACTGAGTCTGAAAAGAAGAAAAGCGAAGACTTCATCTGGAATCGCCCTGGAGGATGAACAAGGAAAGAACTGAGAAGCTGATAATCAGTCTGTTGCACAGTCAGACTGTGAAGGAATTCTGACGGCATGGCTAACAAATTAACATGAAAGCAATATTACCATTTAAAAGAAAAGGTAGCTGTAAATATTCAATGAAAAAAAAGTAAATTAAGAAATAACGAAAAGACACTTACCCATTGACTAGCAAACTGGTTCATGTCATGGAAAACCAAAAGGAAAAATAAAGATGACAGGGTATAACAGGAAAATGATGAATGTCTCATTGAATTAGGAAAAAAAAAAAAGACAATTACATCAAATATGCTCACTTGAAAAGATCAGTCAATGAAATGAAGAACACAGTATAGAAATGCAAAAATCAACGGAAAAAAAGATCCAAATAGTGTATTGTGAAGGTGCCTAAAGCAGACATACATTTTTAGTTGCCACATTCTGAAAAATGTTTTTACTTTCTCTCCAAAACCAAATAAAACAAATTACAAGCGACATCACATGCTAATGCATTAGCACAGAAAGAACAATTTTAACTTTTTGCTTGTGGTCTCACCAATCCACATAGCATACCCTTTTCATTTTACAGACTATTCCTGATGGGAGTGACAACATGGGAGTGATGGAAGTCAGTGAAGTTTACATATCCTTCAAAAGCACATCAGTGCTCCACTGTGGAGTAGCTACAGTCCTACAGCAGACTACTGCCAACATGGTCCCTGTCCTTGGAGACCAAATTAAAAAAACCCCATTAGATTACCTGATTATTTCTTTCCTCTATTTTCAGCATATTTCTCGGCATGAATGCTAGGTCTCTAATCCATTTAAAACCAAACCATACTAAATTAAAACCTGTCTGCAAAGGATAATATTTTGGCTCTATTTTACAATTACAAAGGAATCCTGAAGTAGGCTCTTTTTCTGTTGCAATCCGAGAGAAATTCCTGGAGGGGCTGTGAGTCAAGAAATCCTCTGAATGTTCAACAGACTCACAGGTCAAAGCGAACAAATTACAGAAGCACTCTGTGTGCTCTCTGGTGGAAGATGAGGGGCTGTGTCTCGCATGATGCTTATAGGGATCAGCTGATGCACACTTCTGTACCAACAGAGCTATGTGATGCATCTCAGTTAGTCTGAAATTAATGTAAGGACAGTCTGCAGTATGTGATGCTTCAGATCAACCAAACAATAGGAATTAAACATACAAAATTCCACTTACCTCTTGCCCCCCATCCAGTATGCAGAGTTTAGCTGTCTGTTTCTTGGCGTCAACTAAGACGTTAAACATCGTACACAGATAAGAAGGTATACGCAAGTCTGTTGATTTGTTTGTCTTCTGCAGCTTCAGTTCAAATGCAATTCTTGTTCTGTTTATTAAAACACAATTTGGAATATGAGTGTCTCTGATAATTCTGAAAAACCCCAGTAAATGTACAAACCTTGCTAAACATGTTGGCTTAACAACATACATATGAAGGAGAACATTTTAGAATTAAAATTCTGTAAATTCAGAATATCAACCTTTTGATAAACAATTGCATTGATGGTAATCTCAAGGTTCTGCACTTCAGTGAATTCAGCCGAACAATAAAAGTATTATCTTCTTTCTAGACAATAGTATGTTTCCTTGTGTTTAATTTAAAGCGATGAAAATACCCCTTATTTTCCAGCTTTTCTATGCTAAAATGCAGTTTTTGGTATAAAATGCTTGCTTCTAAGAAATATAATAAAAAAATCCTTTTCTGGCTTTAACAGAAAGAGAATTTCAACAAAGAAAATGAGTTTAATATAAAGAAAGTGTTAATATTTATATTGAAAACTAAGACATATCAGGAGATACATAATACAAACCCCCTATTTTCTTCTCATATCAGTATAAATATGGAGCAATGTCACTGAAATAAACTATAATTCAACATACTTAAAGATAAAATGTTTTATTTCCATCCTTATTTTAAAATGTGGGTACCAGAAATTCACACAGTATTTTCAGAAGGTGGGAACAGAAGAATCCTATTTCCATTTTAGAAATTCTTAAGATCATATTAATATCACAAGAAGAATTACAATAGAAGAATTCCGTAATTTTTTTCTGAGCTGCTACTCTAATCTTTATTACCTGACGTACAGTATCTTTTTCCCCATTCTACTATTTTTTTAAAAAATGTGTATTTTTATATGTCCAGATTATAATTTCTGAAGCACCTATATTGTTTTTCTCTGAAAATCTTTTAGACATACAGATATTTCTTCTAAACTTGGTGATATTTACTTAAAGCTATGGTAGAGGTCTTTCCAGATCACCTATAATTAATTTAAAAGAATATACCAATAACGGTAAGATAAACTGAAGGAAAAACAGCACTACATTTTCTGTAATTTTCAGAAGTTTAGCACTATAAAACTTAGTTTTAGTTAGATAACAATCAGCCAGCCTTCTTTTGTTTGTTGTATAAATGCAGAAATATTGTACACTCTATAGTTTGTAACATATTTCTTAGAGAAAGTACTCTAAAATTGACAAATTGAATAATACTTTTACCTAAAAATGAAGAGTAATATAATAAAGGGGGAAGGAAATGTGCAAAAAGAAAAAGATTTCTTCTAGCAGAATTCTGAGTTGTGTTAACATTTGCCGCTAATATAAAATAGAAAAAAAGGAACTTGATTTATTCACAACCAAAGGTCTATTCACAACAGATAGAGAAATTTTCCTTGCTATTTCCTAGATGTTGCCAAATTGCCAGATGCTGGAAGCAAACACAAGTCATGATCTCTTTAGAACTGCCCTGATTCTTGTGACAGGATTCTGGTATAGATATACCTCTTCAAGCCAGCATGACCCCTCCTGTGTGAATTTTCAAATCTCTCCCTATTTTTAAGTGATCATTTACACTGTACCTTTTAACGCAGGCTTCTATCATGTCAGTGGCCATGAGTTTAAGTCTCTGCTCTAAATGGTGGGCAAATTCTGGTTCTGGCCAGTGAAGATCAAAAACAAACATCTGCAGAGCATCCAGTTTCCAGAAGAGATCTTCTGATGTAGCTGATCCATTGCTATAAGAAACAAAACAAAACAAAGCCCCCAAGAAACAGAAGATAAATGTATGGATGTCTATCTCAGTTGCCACATAATTAAGGTAGTAAGATTTCCTTATCACACCATCTTCCTCCTTCATTTCCCTGTATCTTTTAATACAGCTGCTCTTATTAAAAAAAAAATGTGAAAATGGTAGTGATAAACTTAAGATACATCCCCTTAGGGTGAAAAATGTGAATGATTTCTCATTTGTTAGCTGAGAAATATGGCAGGATAGGGAGGTAGATGGGACGTTGGGGAGCAAGGAAATGGAAATAGCTCAAGTTTCAGATCACGATAGGAAAAATATAAGGTAGAGAAATAGTAAGGATATTTTCAATATAATGAAGACTTTGTACATATATTTTCTTGCCTTCTTAACCCTGGTAGATAAGTCTACCAAAGAAATGAGGATGCTAGTTGTAATATTGTAAAAGAGATAACCAGACAAATAGTCCCTTGATAAAATGCTCATGAATTCTAACAGAGGGAATAGCTTCAGATCTGGGTGGGGAAAAAAAAGAGAAGAGAAACTAAAGAAATTGGTGTACAAACAAAACCAGCAGATTAATATGGCTCTATACCATCTCAGATTGTCCATAATGTTTTAAAGTTCTTCTACCGATTGACTGCTAAATTTCAATACAATTGCTTGTGATAAAATGCAACAACTTAAAGCTAAACTAAGCAGTAAGTTCATTTACACTTCCACTGTCAATACAGATTAATTACATTTTCATGATGTATTGTACTGCAATGCCTGAGTTACCGTTTAGGATCAGTATATATTATGCAACGTTGGATTCCAGGATGTGAGTAGAACAAGCAACCAAAACTCATCCTGACAGTCCCAGTTCAGATCCAAACAGTTTAAACACATCATCACTACTGTCATTTTGTTTCTTCTGCCTTATGACTAAAAAAAAGAAATATCAAGGAGTTAAGTGACCCCAGCTCTCATGGAAGGAATCAGTGAGCGCTGATGGTGCTCAGGACAGAGCAGGGTCAGATTCAGAACCAAATGAAACAACCAGAAATGATCTCTAATACCTGATGCCTAATACCTCTACCACCTCTACCACCTAATGCACCCCTCAGACAGCAGCACCACCACTGGGTCACACCGGGTGAGCCGTGGCAGTGGGCAGCGGGTGAATCAAAGCACATCTCACGTTCAGGGCTCTGAAGCGGCAGCAGGAATGCAGCAGGAGCACTGACCTGCATCCGTCACCTTCCAGACACAATCCCTGCTCCTCAAGGCCACCACAGCCAGTGCTGTCACCTGCAGTGTTGCCTCCGGGCCAGGCGAGGGGACAGCCCGGCAGGGACTGCCTAAGGGAAGGGCTGCCTCTGAGCCACCAGCTCTGGCTATGTGATGCAGGTTTTAATAGCTTCATGGTGCATAGCAGGATATTCCACAGTTCCAACACACTTGTTCGTTTAGGCTTTTTAGATACTATGCATATTTCCCCCACTTGTGTTACACAGTAACTGTTAATTTAGTATTGTATTGTGGTCCTGAAAGAAAACAGCAGAAACAGGAAAAAGGCCCATGGGACTGCTCAGGTTACAACTTGCACAGGGGTTCTACCTGTTGAGGGACCACTTACATACATTACTAAGTTTAATTAAGGAATAGAAAGAAAAAACAACCAAAGCTTCTGGAAAATTTATAATCCTGTTAGACTGTTTTTTAAGTTATATGACAAGTAAATATTGAAGATGTCATTGCATTTGCTGTGTATGCTGGTCGTGAGTGAAGCTGTAGACACTTTGTTTAGACCTTATCTGATTCAAAAGTGACTAAATCAAGTTTTGAGATGATTGGGGTAAAAGAATAGGACGAATCATATGGGGACAGAAAGGGGACAATCTCAGTGTTTATATAACTGTTGATAAAAACACATATTTTCCAGAAAACAAACCAAACTTTCTCAAGAAACAAAACTAATAATTTCCGTCATCAGAACATAAAATTTAACCACTTTTTTGTTCTCCTACAGTTGTTCCTTTTTTTGCTTGATGGAATTCCAAAGGAAATTCTCTAGGACTCAGGAGGACTAATGTGTTCATAGTGACATAACTGTACTGTTATCCAAATTCTCTACTTTGTTTACTACTACATTGTAGTAGCCACTTTAATTTGTTTAATTAGACTACCAAATAAAGTTTCACAATTATAATAAATGTAATAACAGGCACAAGTTCATGGAAGAATTCATTCTGTGAGAAACACTAATTATTTGTCCTCTTTTTATATAATTTTGAGTTTTCATCCTTCAATTTTTTTATTCAACATTGTCCAATGATATTTGAATTTGACTAACATATCATACTAATAAGATGAGGAAAGAAAATAAAGTGCTACAACAGAAATTGTTCCTGGTTCACACATCCAGACACAAATGCCTCATTTGTTTGCTAAATGCTGCAGAAGAAGAGCTAAACTCAGATTTTACATCCTCCTGGCACAGGAGCAATTCCTGCATGCAAATCAAGACTGAATCTGTATCTATAATTTGAGAACCATTTTTTTTGTGAAGGGACAGGACACATTCTTGGCTATTGAAAAGTTTTTATTTGAATGTGCATGGTAAAGCTACTTCAGTCTAAAGAAGGGAATAATATTGCTCAGCAGGAAACTGAACTGACATTCTTTCTTTAAAAACTATTATAGTTATCCATAGTTTTAAAATTAAGCACAAACTCTCCTGTTTTGCTGGCCAAAACAACCTTTCAGGTACTGTCTAGTTGTTCAATTCTTATTAATCAGGTCATGGCAGTAAGAGAAGGTTATCATGGATTAAAAGAGGCAAATATTACGTGCATCCTGTTGTATTCCCATTCATTCTAATGGGAATTTAACTTTGCATTTGTTCACACTTCGACTGGGAGAGTGGACCAGGTATCTCCAGAAGTCCCTTTTAAATTATTTTACGGCTTTAGCCCTTGCATCATACTGAACATAGCAAGAAAACCATCCAAGACATAATGTTTCTCCAAGAACCTGCAGCATATCAAATAGGAGTTGCATGCAGGCTCCTAGGCATGCGGCCTTAATTCACTTATTCACTGACAGCTGAAAGAAGCAGTTTCCCCCGGGGCTTGCCAGGTACCTAAGCAGTAGCAATTAGTCAAACTGTCCACTACTAAAGTACACTGGTTGCAAGATACTTTCACACATGACTCCAGAGTAGATGCAGAATGAATAGTTTATTGCGTACATTCGAAATTCTATGGGGTGGCTTGGGATATGAAAATATAAGTATTAAATATCTAAGAATATTATCGATCATCCAAAAAGTTCAAAAGCAGCTGGTTTCAATTCTTCTATAATCTACCAAGGACAGGGATGGTCATTTTACAAATTACTGCAATATCTTTTTTTTTTTTACTGTTACTACTGAGATACCTGTCCCATTAGCGTATTGTGAGGACCACTTACAAAACATGGCACAAGCACTACATCCCTTGTGAGCCCCCAGCTTGTGAACTTCAGCTTTTTAGTCGTCATGCTGCCCCAAAATATATGTTCAGGGCTGAACATATATTATAATTGACTGAGAAAGTTAATTGAGAATTTCTTCAACAGAACAGGACTTTCAGTAATTTCCGTGTCAGTTGCGCTCAACCCCATCTCTCTACTTTTCACCAGCAGATGAGGTGGAAGGATGGAGCAGAACTTTTGCAAGCACCAGTTAGCATCAAGTCCCTCAAAGACACTGGGGACAGAGCTACCCCATGACTTCTCTTAGTTCGAGAGTGAGGCAGCCTAAGGATCAGGCAACCAACACAAATTTCTTGAGTCTTCTTTCCTACTTCACATTAGTAGTTTTGGAAGGAAAGAAATTTGCCCCACAATATAGATTTGTCTTCCAGAATGCTGAGTAGGACCTAGACATTCAAAACCCCTTATTCCATAAAAAGCAGATCAGCCAGATTTCACTATGCCATCAGTCCTATGGCTATACTTTTAAATACCCATCCTTGGAAAAGCCTCCTACCACTTTACTGGAGGTAAGCTCTATGACAGGAATGTATGGGGCACAGCCCCTCAGGACAGAGATGAAAGGTGGCCTCCTGACTCTTTCAGCGCTCACAAACACACAGAGAGGTCCAGCACAGGAGCTCAGACATTCAGACCAACTCCCCCTGTATCACTATTGGAGCACTGTGACTGCTCCAGCCTTGTCTCTCTTGTCACTCATTATAGCTGAGCCACAGCAGGAAGAATACAGATGTCACATTTCCATTGATGTTGCTTCTTCTGGGTGGAAGACAAGACAGTATATAAGCATATATCTCATTCCAGGTTTCCCCAGCCTTGAATTTTCCTGAAGCTGATGTTTTAGACTGGAACCAGACAGCAACAGACAACCTCAGGTGTTTATCTACAACATTTCTGGTTAGTGGCACTATGTTGTATCTGCATTGAAAAGAGTAACCTATAAATTAAACCAAAACCAGTTAAAATCCCACACATATTTAACTTAAAAGCCAGGTCCAGAAGATGTAAAAAATTATGTTTAAAATATGAAGACTAATTTAAAATAGTTTATTTGAATTAATGAATAAGTAAGGAAAAACTCCTGATTGCGGCTGATTGAAAACTTTTACAGAACATTTTTCCTCTTTAAGATTATCTTCAGCCAAATGGAAGAGCAATTCATAGTGCTCTGCATGTCTAGCCAATGTGTCCTCTGAGTTATGTTCTCCAGAGACCAATCAAGAAAAACAGACTACTATACTCATAACAATTTCCCCTTTTCGTATCTCACTTTCCAATGCCCCAAAAGAAGTGAAAAAAAGATAATGATCTTTCTAAATGAAGTTACAAGTAGCATATATTTATTGCTCCAAAACAAGTGATCAAGGACAAAAAAAGAAATAATTAATTAAAAAAATATAAGCAATCTTTGCTAGTAATGCTCAAGAGACTTGTAGCAACTTTAAAGTGAAAATGGGAAAAATCTATTTTCATCAATAAAGCACACAAATTGATGCCCAACTGTGAATATATTTTCACTTCTTTCTCTTCAGCAAAATTACTAGGTAGGCACATAATAGCTCTATTGAATATGAATATACTTAAACATGAGCTTGAGAGCACGAACACAAACATTAGTAAAGTTTGGAGAATAATGAATCCCTTTCTATTACAGATAAAGGAGACAGAAGACTTCAGCAAACCTTTAACACAGTTGGCTCACAGACAACTCATCCTCATTCTTTTTGACTCTAGATTCTTCATTGTGGAATTCAAATTGATAATGATTAATTGGCCAAAATCATCACTTTCAAAGAGAAAGAGGAAAGTCCAGCAGAATCCTGTGATATACATAGTCATCTTCTTGCCAAATCATCAGTTTTGTGGCCAGGAGGAGGGAGCATTGTGAACTGGGAAAGAAAGACTTGGGGGAAGCAGTGGACAGAAATAGTCTACTTGTGCTCCTGAATTAGATTACTCTGCTGACTATATGTATAATTCAGTGTACCCCTCTAGTCCATCTAAGCCGTGGTGCTCATCACATTGAAAAGGAAAACTGTCAGGAAGCTCTGGATTTTGCTTAGCAGGTATTGGAGCAAAGGTATTGGGTTACTCCTTGTTGAAGAATTTAACTAGTAAGTGTATTCTCCCTGAAAAAGATGGGATGGTAGAAGAGGGAGAAAATAAAACCCTGCTCCTTCTTTTACATAATAGTGAAAGCGACCCACTTCCTCTGTCAGAAACTGAGCCACCATTACCAGGAGGAAAAAGGAAACTTCTTAGCATGAGAGGAGGAACAAGTGGCTTGCACTGCTATTGCTTCTTTTTTTTTTTACCTAAATACATGACCATTCTGAGAATTTACTTGGCTCTTCAGTAGAATGCAGATAGGCTGATTCTTAAAATACTGCCTGAATACCAGAGCATTACAAATGTAACTTAATGCTGCCTGCAATCAAAACTGTCAATTCATACACATTTTATAAATACAACCTCAAAGCTCTATGTTTTAGGGAAAGAACATGAAGAGGTGTCTCCATCAGAGCCAGCACCATGGGAGATCACTGCTTGAACGCTATGTGGGGTGGCTGAAAGGGGATGATCGCCTTATAAATGTCACAACTGCAGTAAGAGACACTGCTCACCCCCCTTTTCCTGAAGAGCAGCAGAATGACAGCCACTTCTGGTGAGTGATTACAGCATGTCAATCTCACTGCTCACCAAATGCTATGAAAACCTCACTGGTTGGTTTAGGATTTTATGCATACTGTGTTATATATACCATGAAACTAAATACAAGAACATGTGCAAGGAGGATGAGCCCATGGCTGAATTTTACTATGCTTGCACGTGTTTTGACAACAGAGCGTAGGGATATATTGCTGCACCAAACCCCTCATTTAGGAAAGATCTACCACTATAATCCTCCAACCAGAATCTATATCAATTATAAATTCAGAATTCAAAATACATGAAATTTCATCTAGACAATTTATTTTTACTGGATGGGGCTGCTAGAAAGCAGAGTACAAGAGCACATCCAAGATTAGGAACTCCTAACTCTGAAAGCTATTTAAAAAAAAGTAACCTTTGCAAACCTGGGGATAACAGAAAGGAATTTGAGTTCCAGAAGGCCAATTAGTTTGTATTCAAACCTGAAATGACTTGCATAAGCACATCAGGAGAAACCTAGCATTACTATAGTAAACATAAAAGGTACCAAAGCCAATGATTAAGAGGAATTCTGACACTTTTTAGGGGAATTAACAGCAGAACAACAATCATAATACTCCCTTTGTAAAAGGAGTCACATGAAAAAGACAAGGGATAATGGGTTTGAGTTACTTCTGGGGAGTTTCTGATTAGAAAGTAGAGGAAATTTTTCACAATGAAGACAATCAGCCATTGGAATAATCTCCCCCAAAGGAAATGGTGGATTCCCCAACACTGCACATTTTTGAAATTCATCTGGACAGTGAACTAGGCCATCCTAGACCATGCTTTTGCCAAGAAAAGTTGGATGAGATGATCCTTGAGGTCCCTTTTAACATGGGTATTCTATGATTGTATTAACTCTTGCAGGAATAGATCTAATGCTACTTAGGAGTCTGTCATAAAACTTGAAAAGACAACACTTGTCTTGAAATGATATTATCAAGATATGTGTTTTGACTGTGTGTTTTTTGAAGTTCTTCACATTCATGCTTTCCCAATATAATTTTTGCTAAAATAAGGTTCTTGAGCCTTTCTCTAACATATATGAATGTGTCCTCACACAGAAACCAGACCTGTAACTATGGGAATATTTCCACAGAGCACTGAAATATTGGGGAAAAAAATCAGAAAGAAATAATTTTTTTTTCAAGCAAACAAAGAAAGGGACGTACTTCTGTTCTTGGCACTTATTAACATTTCACTATTTTCCTGTAACACGGATATTTAATTCAATGACAATATCTACAATCAATGACTTTAAGAATCAATAGAAAATGAATTAATCAAACCCATGCAAAAAATATAATGGGCTGCCTCATTTTACAAAACCACAATCTAAAATCAATCATCCAAAATATTCCCCACTGCTTATTAATTCAAAAGAGTCATTAGGTTGTTTAGAGTATTAAATATCCTTCCTGCTATGGCAGACCTTTGCCAAGTTGATTTTCTAAGTTATCAGGTTTAAGACTGCTACATTTCAATGCACTAGAAAGCGCGACTCACTAACAGTCCATGCTTGGATCACTCCCAAGAAACAACAAGTTCCAACTAAGAGAGGATAAACACCATGCAATCCAAATACAGCTGCACAGAACACTAGCAAGGCCATGCAGAGCTGACATACAGTCAGATAGTTATTGAAGAATACACACGTGGAGTCATACAAAGAAGTCATCCAGGTTGGTGTAGTAAAGCTAGGTATTTGTGGAAGATTAAGAGGCAAACTTGGAACTTTTGGAAGAGCTACATTAGGAAGACTGTTGGTGATGCTCCTGTGAAGAAATAAACAATGTAGGAATACAATAAAAAATAGAATATTTAGAGGACAACAGGGGAGAACCCCTTATTAGACAGAAAGCTATAGGCAGGTGCTTTGTTCAGATTTTGTAAAAAGCACTTACTTGACAGGTTGCCATGACTCTTGTTCAAGACCTCTGTGAATGGACTGGGCAATTGATGATTCCATTAGATCAATGTAGCGGACGACCATGGGAACAAAAATTTCTTGCAAGTGCTTGTGAAACTTTCCATTGCACAAAAGTGCTTTAAGAAACAAACAAGAGACAAAAATGTTAGACCTTTTGTTACAGGAAGAAGTGTATCTTAAAATGGTTTAGTACACACAGGTGTTATAAGAATAAGTTCTTGCCTGTGTAGGAAATACAGTTCAGAAAAGATAAAGACATGTTCCATAGGGACAGTGTAGTACATTTCAAACTGCCAGTGTAATGAAAACTTGGTACATACTGAAACTCTTTACTGAACCAGAACCTTTCTGCATCTTCTTAAAATTAATAATATGCTTTGCTGAATCTAAACATTAGCAATTTTGTTCATTACTTCTATGCCAAGACAGGACAAAAATACCCAAACAAAGAAAAAAAATTTCGAATGACATTCATAAGAAGTAGAATATTACCTACTTCACAGATAGGACTTGCTGTATGAAAAACTGCATACACATGCAAACTGAGCATGATCAAAATCTGAAAATTAGGTTGCCATGACCACTGCTTGTCTCTGTATTCCCTAAAGTGTTCTCTCAGCAAATGCTAACTCTTACCACACTAATGTCCTGTCCTAACAAGGGAATATATGTTTCATGTTTTGATGTGTCTGTCTTCACCTTTTAATCTAGCACTGTTATTAGGACCAATAGGAATATTTCCATACACACATGGAAATCATAGAAGCTCAGCCACAGAGAGAAGTTTTCATGACCTTGGAAACCTTCATTTTCTCTCATCCATGTTCTGTTGTTTTCAATTCTTTTGTAGGTTTCTCCTCCCACCTATTCCAGCATAGAGGCTTCATGTATGATTGAATGGGTACCAAAACCACATTTTGAGGAGGCTTCCTCCTCTTCCTAAGAAGAAAAGCCGGGATCAGAGGGCTCACTGTGAACACCATCCTTTAAAATTACAATCCCTTTTGTTCTACTACCAATGCCACGTCTAACATGGAAGAAGTAATTTTTGTAACTTCCAGAAACTACTTTGCCTTCCATTCCTAAATGATGTCCAGCCCAAACTGAAACTGGGAGAGATGGAGACTATGGTGAAAACTTGCTATCAAGTTTCTGTCCCCTGTTGCTACTTGTATTGCAAGGATGTGCCCTTGCTGCTAAGTATCTGGACATTATGTTACTTTTTTTCTTGAATACAGTGATCTGAAAGCAAAAAACTATTTTCTTGAAAACACCCTTGTAGAGTAATAGGAAATACCTATCAATCACCTTTACGTGAGGAAACAATATTATGTGATCAGTTCTCTCTGGTTTTGTGTAACTGCTTTTCTTGCTAAGAATTTTTAAACTTTCAGCTAATTTCCAACCACTTTAGACACAGGGGTGGAGATATCAGATATATGAAGTTTTATAAACACAGGGCAGCTAGGTAGCAGGCAGAGATTATTAGGGTTTCCACTGAGAAAAAGGCAGAGGTGTGGGATCATCTCTTTATTAAACACTTGAGAATCCACCCTTGAGAGTACCTGTGAGTCCATTATTTACACTGCTCCTCAAAATAATTGTTAACTAGTTAGTTCTAGCTTATGATTTATATATCAGGAATTCAAAACAGTGCTATTTTTCTCTATTTATAATGGTTTTATATATCTTAAAACTACAGCACCTTTTACCAGCAACAAAAATGACTGAGGAGGATTTGGATATTAATACAAAGGTTGCACAGTGAACAGCTGATGAGCACTGCCTTTGAGAAACAATAGGTTGCTGGGATTCATTTGCTTATTAGGCTGAGCTTTTCAATGCAGGCAACTTTGAGCTGAAAAATAACAACAAGAATACAATTCTGCCAATTAAATCAACCTTGCTGCTTTGTAGTGAACCAGTGAAGAACTGTAATTAATCAGGCAATCACAGTTACTTGAAGGCATAAGCTTATAGTTTAGTATTTTCTGAGCACACTGCAGAAATGCTCTGCTACAAGCACTGCTCTGGGAATTACAGTAATGAAGCCTCATGGGCAGGAGGGTGACTTGTTATTTCAAAGCCAGCATGAGATTTTAAGAAGTCACAAGCAATAATGGTGTTCAGCTTAAAAAGCCGAATCATTTTCCCAACATCATGACACCAATCTTTACAGGAAACTTCCCAAAATTATGCCAAGACTTATTGTCACTTCATGGAATTCCCTCTGTGTGTGGGCACACACTCACAAGAGAACTGTCTTGGATCAACAACTTCATGAGCATTCTGTTTTCCCAGGGTTCAGGACATGGCAGCTCTGTTTTACCCATCTGGAGATCTCCATCAAGGATTAATGCAGGGCAGGGAAAGAACTCGGAGCACAGGGCTAAGTGATCTAGCTGAGTATCATCATCAGACTCATGGCACTCTACCCTATGATTAAAATTGATCTTGCCAAAAGGTACCACCTGTACATCAAAGCAGATGGGAAACGAGATCCTTGAGGAAATCCACACTTCAGATCCCTCAACTACCACTTGTCTTCAAACCTATGTAGCTTAATTCTCCATTGTCTTTTCAACATAGACACCCCACAGCCTCTTCATATGAGCTATCTCATATTCACACAAGCAACAATAAAATGAAAGCCTACGCCAAAGCAAGGTAATGCATAGGCAATATTAAAGGAAAATGCATTACAGGAACAGAAACAGAACCCCGAAGTAGATATTCTTGAAGAAAATAGCTACATTTTTTTCCATATCAGGAAAGATATTAGCTGAAACATATTAATATATGACAAGAAAATAGCAGAGATGATTCTAAAGTCTAGTTCTTCAGTACTGGAGTGAGTAGAGTATCTCTAACAGTAGGAATCTGTCGTGCCTGTGTACGACAGAGGTGGTGAGGCTTCTATTGCTTTTGCTAATACAGGCACATTTTAAGAGTTATTCTGGAGTCAGCATGTCATGCTATCCTCAAAAGCTTCCGCAGAATCAAAGACAGGGAAGAATGACACAGATTAACATGACATAACTCTTTTCCCTTGACAAAACTAGCACTCTGTCAGAGAGTCTGTAATTATCCTGTGCTTCATAGGATTCTATGGAAAAGATAACTTGAATTTTCTGGTATATTTTTGAACCTAAAATAAGAAAGACTATATTTTAAGAAGGAAATATCCTTGAGGGTCCAGATTATATTTGTAACAATTGAAACTCAACCAGTGACATGTGAAAGAAAGTTTATATTTCCATTCATTTGCTGTTTATATTCTGCCTCCACAGAGAATTTCTTAATCAACTAGTTAAATTGCAGTAAAAATTGCAAGTGTCACAATTTATATGGAAATGATCTTGCATTTTTACATAAAAGACATATTTCAAAAGTGAATTTTAGAGGTTTATTTTGTGAAAGCAAGGTGAATATTTATTTAATCGTTACAAGATAGAGTGACATAAACAGCTGATTGCACAATTTATCTTTGTGTAAAAGTCCCATTAGGAAAAATTATTACCGGATATTCTGGAAAGGAATAACGCAGCTTGAGTTAACTCTCAGTATCAGTAACCAAGACATGTAGCTCTTATCTGAAGGCAGGTTATGATTTCAAAGCAGTTCCTAATAGGTCTGATTCCCTGATCTAAGAAAAGATACCCTCTACAATGAAAGAGAAATGCAAGGTTTGAGGTATTGGGGTGGATATACAGTTTGCTCTGATTACCTTAAATCCAAGTTGTTTTCTAACTCTAGCCTGTAGTTTGGAATAGGGTACAATGTTATACATAAATTCTAGTCCAAAAGTAGTTCACAGTCTGTAACAAAGCAGAAAGGGTATGATCCTGTCTTTGGTGCTGTTTGCCACTCTGCTACTTGCAACAATAATGGAAAATATGTATCAGAGAATTCCTTTCAAAGGGCTAACACTCAACATGCTGTTTTTCCTAAATCAGCTTCATGGGACTCTCTGCCCGTTTGAGCAGGCTGGGGCAGAGTTAGAGCAGGTGCACAGACATTGCACTGAGTAATACTTGAAGGAGAATGAAGATTATGAGTTACCTTTATAATACTAGTTTTGACTGGATGGTGCCAAGGTAACAATGCAATAGTGCTGAGCAATAGCACAGGACGAAGTGTCAGTAAGTGACACTTGGAGAGAAAACTTGGTAAGGAAATGATCAGAATACTGAATATAGAGTTGGAAAACCTCTAAAACAAGCAAAATACCTTTTTCTACTTCATCTAACTAGGCATATGCCACTAAAAGATACCTCTCACACCATGTTAAATGAAGAGGATTAACACATGTCTGTCTTTTGGGCACTAAAAACCAGATTTATCTGAATAATTAAACAACTTCAGAAAGTAAATTGCCCTCTAAAGCAGGCCCCTTCACAACAAGATTTATAGGCTATGTGGACAAAAAGTTACATTGTCATTACAGAAAATAAGTCACAATCCTGGGACAGCTATGTTCTTCTTCCCTTTATGAATATCTAATTCTGGAAAAAAATAATTTTGCTATCATACAGAGATGTTGAGTACTGGCATCATTGTACAATCTGCAAAGCTTTACAGAGTCAGGCATAACTGTGTATGGACAATAGCAATTCTGGAGATCATTAAAATGTATATGATAAAAGCAGCTACAATAATTTTTTCAAATATTTACAATTTGAAAAATCACAAGAAATTTATCTTCATTCTATTATTAATCTCCAAAGTGAATGTAATTTTTTAAAATCACTTTTTTGTAGTTAGGTCTCATATGCAAAGCTGAAATATTTTACAAGATGGGACGATCATCCTCCTCTCTCCCTCCCTTTTTTAAAGTTTTTCAGTTAGACTAAACAGGAATGCAATCACTGATGTACTCTGCCTCGTCAAATAAGGTCAGAAAAAAAAATGGAGAGTCTTAAGGTGACACAAAATGGAGTCCATGAAAGAAATGAGAAGCTTCAGTCAGGAATTCCCTATCCTCCCTTCTCTTCATAAAAAATTATACACTGTATTGGAAAATCCATTTTTTCCTCATTGTTAATTGAATATTGACTTTGAAGTATTCACCTTGAATCCTGCACAATATTTTTCACACTCTAAAATAGCACATTCACTATTATTTGAATACACACAAATATGAATTTTCATTATCTCAGAGGTTTTTTTATTATACTTTCGTGACGTAGTTATAAGAATAGTTTTACATGCAAGTTTTCTTTAATGCTGTAAATGTAAGATTGTTTCTTTATTGTTAGGAGTTCTCTCATGTCAGGTTTATGTGAAAACTGATTCAGGCACCAAAGATTTACAGCTCATTTAATGCTCTTGAGATAGAATAACATGCAGGTGTCAGTCCTCCAAATTTCAGTGAAGATTAACCTAATATGCAATATGGTGACCTAACTGTTCTTCATTTGAAAGAAGTCTGAAAAGTAATCTCTGATATAGCCAGAGAGTGAGAATAACCCAGTGGGATTTCCACCTCTTCATTTCCTAATGAGTTTTTTGATAATGAGAGGTGACTTTGCCAGTCACTGTGGGCTCTATTATGGTTAATTTGCTCCACTTCACTCTCCTTGTTAATTATTAACACTAGCCTTTTTATCCTCATGAGACCACATTCCAGTTTTCCCCTTTTTAGATTTTTTTTTTTTCTAAATATATCTTTATGAAGGTGATAGTTTTCAGGAAAAGATTTTCCCCCTAGGGTAAAGTCAGAATTATCTATTTTACCTTGGAAGACTGTAAAATTGATTACATAATCATGGAAAGTTCTTGCTAATGCTTTTAATGCAGTTACAAGGTGAAAAGGCTGTTAATTAAAGAATAAGCACTGAGGTATGTTCCACTTGGGAACCACTTCTTGGTAGAATGGTCACTTGCCACTTGCTAACATGTCCACTGATTAATAGGTGACTAATTTCCATGGTTGCTTTCCAGTAGTTCTGGAAAAAGTGTGCAATTTTCCAGATGGCTTCCACCTGCCAGAAACTGTCATTTAATATATCTATTACCATTAGGGAATTACTAAAATTGGTATACAGGTGTGATATTTCATATAACAGTTGTTTCATGTCCTCCAGTTAAAGTTTTACAATATTTGTAATAGGTTGCTTTAACATGGAAGTTTTCATAAAATGTCTTTCTTAAACCTATTCTAGTAATTTAGCATTATTATCCGTTTAGTCTTTTAAGGAAAGAAAAATCAGCAGCCTATTAACAATCTCTTGCATGTGAGGACAACCTTTGTTTGTTTCTAACACTCCTCTCAGGTTGGAACCAAAGCTCAAAGGAATACAAATGACACAACAATAAAGTTAAAATTGGTGTCACAACTCCTTCTCGTAAGACTACTGTAAAATACCTACACAGTTTACAGAAACCAAAGAATTGTTTTAACTGCATGTAATATCACAACTAGAGATGTGCTTCCTAAACTGAAAATGTGTGATGGTAGGAAAATAGGCTGAATATCCCATCTGAATATAGGCTTCAGATTTTTAACTTGGATTTTAGATGACTGGACACCACTTAAGTGGTGCACGACCCACCGTTCAGAAGTCTAGTTCTTCACAGACTTGCACTAAGACTGAACAATTCCTGCACCCTTTTCAGCAACCTTCCCAACTGCCATCACAGCAATTTAAATAAGTTTCTGAAGCTGCAGTGGGTCCAACAAAGGATCCAAACAGAATATTTGTTATCTGTATTTTATTCCATTCTTGCTAACACTACTATACCTTTATAGACATAACTAGTGTGAAAGTAGTATAGGAGGCTTAGAAGGAAATATAAATTACAATTTTATTTAAGCAATATAGATTAAATGCAAACTATCAATACCTCTTAAACTACTTGTACATAACTGATTCAAAACTGAGTAATTTGTGAATACCAAGTGGTTAATGCACTGCCAGAATAAGGACTGAAATGGTGTAAGGATAGAGAGAAACTGCTCACCTTGCAGGAAATGGAACACCAGGATATGTATCATAAAATCAGACATTTTCACTTTTATTTTGAGCATTATCCTATTTAGAAACACAATTCTAAGGTGTGGGTACATTGAAAAGTCTTACAGTCTTAAATCTTAAACAGTGTGTAAAAAATTTAAGATCTTACTGTCATTTCTGAGGGCATTATTCAGCAGCTGGAAAAGCGGGAAGCTGTCCCAGGAGTCCTGTGGCTGTGCCTCAAGAGCTGAATCCATATCAACAGAATACAGAGACAAAAACTTCTCTGCATGCTCAGCCAACAATTCTGGCCACCAAGCGAATGCCTGTAAACACGACAAAACAGAATTACTAAACACGAGTCAAAGCAAAGAGATGTGCTCCATCTATGGCAGAATACATCTGAGTATGTCATGTCATGTCCTGTCTCATTTGGGGAGCAAGAATGGGCCAAATAAAAAACGCGAAAATATTTTATAAAATTTTGCATCAAAAAATAAAGAAATCAAACAGATTATTGTGGGAAAGATGATATGATCAGAATAAAAATATAACACCAAAAAAATCAAAAAAGGGAGTATAAATGCCTGCAACATTTTTTCCAGAGAGCAAAGGAAAGCATGAAGGCTTCACTCTTGAAAAAGATGGCTGTATATGCTTCTTTTGATTTTATTAAATTCTAAAGTAGATGAATTTATTTTTAACATAAATCTTTATTAATACATTTTGCATTCATTTGGTAATCAAAAAAGATTTTTTGTGAAATTTTATTTCTTGAAGTCTGAAAGGTTTTTTTTAACAGCTAGAGAGTGATTTTAATTCCTATTTTTGGTTTAAAGATGTCAGCTTCTTCTGAGGAAGACATCTAGTCTTCCTTGTGCAAATGCTATAAATCTTTAGAAGTTCACTAACGTCTATACTCATTTTCAGTAACTTAACATGTTGGAACAGTTTTTTCAGGCAAAAAAAAATTATATTTTTAGGCAATCCTTAAAGAAGAGAAGAAATCTGTGAAAAATATTATCAGCAAGTAAAGCCAGCTCTTCATTAAAGACATATAACTATTGTACCTTTTTACCATCACATAAATCTAGGCTTTTAAATGTCAGTATTGGAGCTGAGCATTGGATCAGGGGGAGCTCTGTGATGCTGGAGTTAAAAGAGGAAGGTGAAGGGAGTTTATGAAACAGGATGAACATTGAATCCTGCTGAGAGTGTTTTGCTCAGTTTACAAAAACATCTGACAGCGAGAAACGCCTACATGTGCAACACAGGAAGATGTCACTGCTTTCAAACATGCCAATCATATTGAATATATAATTTTGAATATTTTTGAATTGCCAACACAGAACATATGTAGCTTGATCTACACAAGAGCTGAGTACCTCCAGCTCCAAATAAATTCACAGATATGTTCACTTGCATTTATGAAATGTAGGCCCTGGGTGGTGTAGAATTATGTAGCCAGGTCCGAAAGGCATCAAATAAAAGACAAGTTCTGTAAAGTGGTCTACAAATGTGTTTTTGCATCATGGACTTTCTGAAGACTGCCTGTAGTTCTTTCTGACATGGGGAGAATGGAGAAATGATTAATTGGCAAAAGGTTTTAAAGAAATGCTGAGCATCCCCTGCTATTACTGAGAAGTACTCTGTGTGTTTCAGCACCAGGATTGAAGGATGATTACTGGCACCATAGTGAGGAGAGATGAGGCTTCAAAAACTTTGGCAAGAGTTTGAAATGGAGTCTTTTTCATCAAACTGGAAGAAATTTCTTATAAATGAACCCTGTTTAGGCAGGAGTTCATTAAAGGAACAGACTCTTTACTTTAGAAAATAACTACATGAAAATAAAAAATGTATATAGGCACCGGAAGAGAACCCTTCTAAGCAAGCAAAACTCCTTTCAGAAAATATTGCCAGAACTTCAAAACAAAGCAAAACCAAAACAAGAAAATGAGCCATTTTCTCTCCATTTTCTTCCTTGTTGTAAATGACACTTGGAACCCAGACAGAAATTCTTCTGACTCTCTCTAGAGCTATGCATCATTACTTGGGCAGCAAGAAAGAAGATTAGAAAAAAAAAAGTTAAAGCTACATGTAACAGCACAGTTATTATGGATAATAATGGGCTAAAAGCGATTAACAATTGGTGACACACATTCTAGGAGAACAGAAACATTTAGTGGATTAAAGGAAGAATGGAGTTCTTAGATTGTAGAAGACACATGAATGTGGCTATACAACACCAGAAATCATCAAAACAATTCATGCAACATGTTCAATGCGCAGTTCCATGCTATGAGCAGAGCAAAACAATGCTTAATTCATCAGGAATCACATACCTCTCTTCCCTTAGGGAATCCCCGAAATTTGTAAATGTTATGAATTAATACAAAAAAGAAAAAAAATCTAGTATTAAAAAATGTGATATATTAATTTACAGATAACTGATCCTTTCCATCAACTGGAGCATCTAACACTGAACATTTGCATAACATTCTGATGTGAAGTCACCATACTTAATATTCAGTTTTGAGTAGGGAATGTATAATTTGAGATTTTTTTTCTCAGATATATTTTTATATTGAAATTGCCCTATACATTTCAGTGAAATTGAACATGTATTGAACATGAATGAAGGAAGGGGGAAATAACTGAACATGAATGAAGGAAGGGGAAATACCCTTAGCATTATTGTTATTCTTTTCAAGATACCTTAGATTAGATTGTGAACTATTGCGGAATAAATTTTTCTGAAGGCACGTGCAATATATTTATTCTTCTGAAAAACACCACATCTCTGACTGCAAGTAAGCAATATAGAAAGCAATTTTCAAACAGAGATGCTTAATCTTGTATGTATGATTTGATCCGGGTTTTGTTTCTGTGCTCTTTTCCACAGAAGTCCAATTTTCTTACAGTCATGCAGGTCCTCAAAAGACAAAGACCACTATATATATACATTTTATTATGTAATCATTACACTGTAACACAATGGCAACAGTAGTGTAGAACAGGAGCTCCAGGGAATTAATTTCAAATCATCAAAACAGCTGTTTCTTCAGTATAAAAGAAAATATCTGTAACAAGTTCACACATGACAGATGTAAACTAAAAACCATATTCCATAGTGTGATATAAAACCAGATGTTTTGAATGATCATATTTTATAGCTATATATACTAAATAATGTTTATCCCTTTGCATATTTTCCAAAAAAATATTTATTGGGTTTTTTGAGAACATTTTTAAAACAATTCCCTGAACCTTAGAAAACTCTATTTAATAATTAAATTTCAAGAACATACATATAAGTGCATCTAGCCAAGTTAAGTTTTATAATTCCTTGACATAAGAGGTGCTAGAATTCTAGCTGTTATGTTTTCTGTATCATGAAGCAAAAGATGTGAAAGTAAGAAACATGAAACTGCTTTATTTCATTTCTTCTACCTTACAATGACATTTTAAAAGCACAAGTTTAAAAGCATACTTTTCCAATCAACAAAAGAGCAATGGGAATGAGATTATTACAAGTATCTTTATTTTCATATCTATAATCTAGATCTATACAGCATGATAAAAAACAGCATTCAGTTATATTTTCTTTCCATTCTAAATGTCAGGTGAAAAATTGGAAGGAAAAACTGTATAAGGCTATGAATGTTTTCCATACCATTTCAGCACCTCCAGCACAAAGATGTATTCTCTTTTTTATGCTCTTTAATTTTCATTTCTATATCTACAGTTCATTCAAGTGAATTGAAGTAGAGTTTTATTTCACTTCACTTTACATAAGCTTCAAGTCTCTTATTCCTCTGTAAATGTGAACTGCCTTAAACATATGTCAGAAAGTAAAACTAAAATGTTTCTTGACAGACTTGCTTCGCATCAGGGGAGAGAAAATCTAGGAACAAACCATTCTCTACAGCAAATGCAATTACAGCCTCACCTCTGAATGATGCTCTTCATTTTGCTGCAATACTTCGATACAGAGTTCTGCAAGGTGAAGAACCTCTTCCAGTTTTCTTGCAGGTGTTGCTTGATTCATGGTCTCTATACGAATAGAACATGTAAACCAAAATTGCTTTAGTTACAAATATGATTTATAGTAAGAATGATGGGAATGGTGCAAACTGACAAATTTCTAAAGTAAAAGAAATTTCAAGTGTCCAGGATAGTCATTTAACAGACAAAAAAAGAGCTGAATGTCCAGATCACTAAAAAGAGAAAATAATTCACAAGAGCATCAGTGGTCACTGTAAACATTATCTGATTTAATATGTGAGAAATAACAGGGGCATCAGTGTGTTAGATGCTCAACTTTTGCAATAAGTTCTTTTTCTCTTCAAGGCCATATACACAAAGACAGCAGATAGTGAAGACCTTTTTTGTTATTGCCAGTACGCTGTCTTCTCACCAGATGACTCATTACTGTCATCAGCAAAATTCATACCTTTGCTGCAGTCAAAAATTCCAAATGTTTCATCAAAAGAAGACATTCAATTTTAGGCATATTTAAAAATAACAAAAATGCACACCATAATAACTCATACAACCAATTGCTAATAACTAATTATACAAATAACTTATTTTCTACCTGCTGTTCATCAGTAAATGCGAATCTGCATTCTTTTCAGTACCATTGTGAAAAGTAGCATTATGAAATAAGTATCTTATAAGAGAATTAACACAAGCCTACTAAAAATTCCACCTAAAAGAAGCACAAATGTAAAAGTTACAAATGACATGTGGCTCACTCATTCTACGCAGAAGACTTCAAAAAGATAGGAAACAACACAGGTAAACCAAATGTAACTAAAATACTTACAAGGAAAATAAACAACAATTAGTTTCCAACTAAAAAAAAATATCATAGCACTAGATTTCAGAAAGGAACACAGGAGATAAGGGAGGAGTCCAACAGAATTTTCTTACAAACATATTTTAATCAGTAAAAGTAATTTGCATAATTAGGGGTAACTTCAGCATTAGCTATTAGAGCTTGTTTACTTAACAAAGCTCTTGTTGCTAAGCATAAATTATAGGATGATGGAAATGATGTACAGTATAAACAGATATAAAGTATGGTCACAGAACCAGGCTTGCAGAGAACTTATAAAGCTGATAATAAGGTCAATGAGTGTTTCAGGAATTCTATTTTCTCATTTTTGGTGCATTTTTATGGATCACATGGCTAGCAAATCATGTGAATACACATCTTCATACACAGAAAATTCTGCTGACAGTTCCTTCCCACTTTGCATTCATCATTATATAGAACATCAGCTGAATAATTGAACAATGCACATAATCTCCTTGGTGTCAGTAAGAATATCAATCTGCATGCAATAAATATTTTTAACTCTTAACATTTTATGTCAAAGTAACATTCCAGACATTTTAAAGGCAGGTGACCTTGTGCAGTTCTCCAGCACTAACACACTAATGCATATTACAGTGATGAAATCTATAGCTTTGATGCAATCTTTGAAGAAATGCTGGATTAGAATCTCCAGCAAACATCTACTTCAAAGTGATTGAAACTCCACATTGTTTTCATGCAAAAACCAAGCAGGGAAATTAGCTATTGAGGCAAAGAATTTTTTCAAATCTTATTAAAAGAGATCACATAACCAGGTATGTTGAAATAGTTGTGTTTTTTTTCTTCTAGAATGAGAATTTAGCTCAAGAAAGAGTTAGTGTAGGCACACGGGTCAAGCACAAAGCACATCCCAGGCACAAAACTACATTCATAATGCCAAGATCACTGTTATCAATACTGTACTGTATTGCATTTACAAGTTTTACACTGCACAATGATTATATGAATATAACAAACATATTGAATTGAGAGATTAGAACGGATCAGCTAAGTACTCATTATTAAGGTTTTATATTATAAAGACTACTATTGGATTCAGTGGCTTCTACACTTACCCTAGACTTTGCCCTTTCTTCTAGTGGTCAGTGTCCTCCCCTCCCTGAACACATAGCAAGTACAATTCATACAGATAATATACATCACTGGCAGTGTCACTGATGTTAATGAGTCTTAGAAATAAACCAGTGATATTAATACAGAGCATGAATGGAATATCTGATTTTAGAATAACTCATTTTATTACAAACTCAGCCTGATCTTCCTTACCTCACCACTAACCAAGTAAACAAAATAATGGCATTCATAATTGCATACATTCCTAATGAAACTAAATAAGCCGTAAAATACACAAAAATTATATCCTAGAAGGACTCCTCTAAATTATGAAGAAAGTAATTCTGATAATTATGTTGAAGCTCATGTTGCATTTTTGCACTGGAATAAATTCACTTATTCCACACTTGCAATTAGCTCAAGATGGCCTAAAAATGGCTATTGAACAGATATCATTATCACTAGGGAGAGCAGGAGAAAAAAAGATTTACCACCTAACTGTGAGATTATCCTGCTCCACCACATTGATAAGATCACAATGAAGAGAAATATGGTCTTGGGCAAGTACCATTTACATTGAACAAGGCATTTAGGAAACGCAGTTCTGGTCATCTGTGCTGAAGTGATGGATTTTGATCAGAAATGGAAAGGAGTTTTTTTGTTGTGTTTGTCTGAATGGCATCATAAGCCTAAAATAATGAAGGATGAAAGAGAGGATCATGAATGTTCACACACAGACAATGCGGGAATACAGTGTTCCCAAAGAAACACTTGGGAAAGAGAGGACCTACCTTTGATCAGGGATGATGCTGGCAGAAGAATAAATCAGTCATGAAAAATGATTTAAACTAGACATTTTAAAGTTTTCAGTCATTGTGGGACTAATGCTCAGGAACAGATTTTTTTCATTAGGATTAGCATGTTTAGGAGGAAAGAGTATGAAAACTGTAAATACAACTTTGAGTGCAGCAAGCTTCCAATTGATGTTTCATGGCAGGAATGACTAGGAGTGTGAGCTGTATTAGACTGAAACAATTCCAATTTCATGTTTCCGTAAAAATCACCAGGTTATTTACCAGTTTACACTGAAATTATTTATTACTAGCTAAAAATATGCAAATTACCTTTAATGTTTCCAGCTTTTCACCATATTTAAAAAATCATTATTTTCCTAGAAGATTTGTTCATAAGAAAAAGTGGCAGAGAGTTACCGCTCAGTCTGTATCCTTGGACAAATCTCTCTAGGTTTTTTTTTGTTTACTTATTCACAGAATAAATCAATACATGCAATTTCTTTTGCACAATATCGACTTCCCTACATTTTGCTTAAGCTTCATCTAAAGACTCCTTTTCCATATGTAAGTTACCACACCAGCTAGATATTTTTCTCTGTAACTGACGCAGTTCGTCACATACACACAGACACACACTCACACTTTGATCAGAAGGCATGAACTAAAAACTACTTTATTTGAAAGTCTGACTCCATTTTATAGTATCACTACAAAGGGCAGGGATTGGGGGAGAAGGTTGATACCTCTCCCCATCCCATTGGTTAAGACAACTGTTCATCAGCTGTCCATATCTCTAAGAACAGGAATGAAAAACTTTCCTTGAAACTATACAATAACATTCGCTGTGTTTACAGACCAGAGCATGAGAAAGAACCCAAAACATGGAACTGTGAAACAGAACAGAAGGCTGAAAAAATCAGGGCGACATGTAACTAAAGACTGTTCAAATTCTAGGGAATATGTTTTATGGACAACCACCATTTACATATGTATATACACAAAGGGTTATGAAGTAATTTGAGAAATAAAAAATTAAATGTTAACTTTATTTTTTTTTTTACCAAGCAAGCAGTGTATATGAAATATGAGTAGCAATAAATTCTTATTTGGAAGTTTTAGAACCTTGAAAACACCTGAGCCAAATACTGTGCTTGTCTTTGTAAGAATAAAGGAATTACAGAAATGGAAATCAGTACTGTCAGTTTTCATTATATTCACGGTGTCTCTCTTCCCACAATTACTAAAGGTTGTTAAGATGTGTTTACACTGTTCAAACTAACAAGTTGCAGCAGGAGTCGACTCAGTAAATATGCTGCTTGACATCTTTCAGAAAATAAACAGAAAAAGCCATCAATCATCTGTTTCCAGCTTCACATCCTGCCAAAATGAAAAAGCAAACCAGGCTTTGCAAATAATGGATGCTTTCTCAAGTATGCATTACCAGTGAGTCATACAGGTACCGAGAAAATATTGTTAAATGAGCGAAGCTAACTGAGTGAACTGCTACTGAAATGAAAAAGTGACTGCTTCATGAACCAACGGAGCCTCGGGCCACAAGGGACTGTCAGATCATCCAGTCTCACCTCCTGTGTCACACAGGTCAGGGAACTTCTCCCCAGTCCTCCTTCTCGAGACAATCACAATGTCTAAAACCAGTGTGTCTAAAACCTACCTTAAGCTTCCTTTCCACAAGAGAGTTTATTCTTGAAGACAAATGCACAATTCACCTCTCATTTTCTCCCCAGCATGTAAGCTGTTAAACATGTGTGATTAATTTCTCATTGACATTTGCTCAGCACAGGAATGTGCTGATTAAAGAGGCATTTTTTTCTTGCTTATGATTACAATGCAACTAGGAGATTCCTGTCTCTGGCCTGCCAGTCTCCCCCTCAGTGACACAGCATATATGCCTTACTTGTTTTCCTTGCCTCATATTTCATCCTTTCCCCCTTTTCTTCAAACAAGCATGTCCAGAACCAGAGACTCAGGAAAGCCAACCTGTCGATGGGCAGAGTTATTAGAAAAACGGCAAGTATGCTGAGAAGCTCCCAAGTTCCCAGCCTCAGTGGGCTGACAGTAAAGCAGACACAATGTAATTGACAATACAGGCACATCAGAATTTGAGCTTTACGGCGCCAACTCTGCTCCAGCAGGGCCCATTCGTTTGGTCTTTTTAACAACTGAAACCTGCAAGACTGCTTGAAGCTAGTATGTTACTAAACCTGAACTGACCCTGAAGAGTTAACCCAAAGTGGGTATAATCTACCCACAGATAATTTGGATTTGATTGTGCTAAATTTTTGTGCAATTTGTCACAGAATTAATTCTGCTTGAAAAAGTAAAGAGGTAGATCTGGAAGGACATTCTATATTTTTCTGATTAAAAAAAAAAAAATCTAGCCTTATACAAATAATGGAATTTAGCTTTAATTACGAAGCTGAAACCAATCTTTCCATAATTGCTTTCTACGATTTCAATTGCATTTTAAATTCTAGGGGGAAAAAATAGAATTAATTACTAGTATTAGCTAACTACAGAAAGGTTATGAGCTTTGTAAAAAGATAGTTTACATCTCCTACTCCATGACCTACCATTTTATTAAGTGTGTCATGCTACATATTTTCCAGTTTTTAAAATTTTTCATAGGATTCAATGGAATTATCTTCATGGGGCAATCACAGTTTTTGTTGTTGCTGTTGGTTTGTTTTTCTAAAAAAGGGAATCTTGGTTCATCAAAAAGCATAGAAATAATAATACCAAAAATGTAAAAGCAGAAGAAAAATCTCATTTTTTTCTAGGTGATCATCAAAGCACTTAATATATTATTTTTTGTATTCTGATTTTAGCAGCACAGATACAAGCTGTTGGTATTTTCCTTCTTTTCCTCACTAGTAATTTCACTTCAAAGGGGGAAAGAACTAATCTCAGCACTTCCTGATACTGTAGAATAAAACTCAGAGATAATAAGCATGCCAAATGGCAAGACTTCATGAATAAAAAGAACTGAATAGATGAATAACTCACTTATCAAATGGAGAGAAAACTGGCTCTTGAAAATGCAGACTTAGTAAAAATTTTTTTTAAAAAGCAGAATATTTTAAGACTCTTAATTTCAGAGCCTTACTGAAAAATGAAATCAAATGCTGGCAGGCAAGGGGAAGGGAAAAAAGATGTTGAAAAATATTAACTGAAATGAAATGTGAAGAAATTATTAATTGAGGACATAAAATGAACAGAATATAGAATAAAATGTAACACATATTTGCAAAGGTAGGTTGAACCAGACTTGCGCTTTTCTAGATAGGATATTTTTGTATAAAAGAAATTCAATAGATCTCATCTATTCTGACTTTATTGGAGCATTTGATGCTGTGCCTCAAGGGAAAACTACCAGTTAAGCTGGAGAAAATGAGGATCAAAAAAGAAACTGTGCGGGGTATAAAGAAGATGCCTCAAGTGAAAGGGAATAAGCAGTGCTGAGAAAGTTCAAAAAAAGGATTCTTGAGAGATTCCTTGAAGATTCATCTTAGCTTCCTTAGTATTTCCACTAGGGACTTTAGAATAAATATTAGGAACACAATGACAACATGTAAAACACAGGAAATAGATAAATGCAGTAACAGGAATTTCATAATTACAAAGAATGGGAGAGAGAAACATATTAAAAATACCTCTAAGAGTTAAAGAAAAACATATGAAAATACTTTAAAATGGGATAATACATTTTGACACATGAACAGCAATAAATATTTCCTTTAAACTGGGAATATGTCAGCTCAAAATGATCAAAACTCTACGACAGGGTTGAATTAACTTTTCACAGAAGGGCTGTGTGACACAAGCATGATACAGACATCAGAACCCATGTTACTTGACTATATTAGATAAAAGGTTTCTGGTAGAACAATACTGCCACTACTGTGCAAGGCACTTCATGGGGATGACTTTGCACAGTTCTTGTCATAAACATTCAAGAAGGTGGAATTCCAAGTTTAATAAAGAAAGGCTCCTGAAATGATAAAAGTGAAGAACAGGTGGCTACTCTGAGACAAGATAATGGAAGACTAGGTTGCATGAGTACTAAACTCCTGTCTAAAAATGCATCACAGGGCATGGAGGAACTAAAGATGATGAAATGCTATTGAAGGATGGAACTATCCCTCCCTCATTTGGGATACAGCACAAGGTTGGCATGCTTAAGTTTGGGAACTAATTTTACTGTAAGGTGATGATACACTGGTACAGCAAATAGGACTTGAAATGACCTTCCTGTGGCTGAAGGAGGGGACTGAAAAGGAGAAGCACAGTGACAAAGACTGATTCAGCCCTGAGTTACTGTTAAAGGAGGATGTAGGTATGCTTACAAGGGAGTATCAGGATGCGGACCTAACAATCCAGGGATTCTTTTAAAGACCTCTGGTCCAAAACTGAAATCAGGGATGTCTGCCCATATCCTCATTTCCATTCAATTGCACAACAGAGACTGAGAAGGTGCTATGCTGCTGGGCGACCCACTTTTGTTTGTTCAGTGGAATGAACATGCATGGAGAGCTCTAATCAAGTCCTCTCTACGCACAATGACTCTCTCCACTTGCCTTCTCAGCTTCAATAATGTTTGTAGTGTTCTTCTTTTTAAGCCAGACAGATCCTTCTGAGCCTTGATGGCATTTACATACTACCCTTCTATGTTAATGATCGATGTGTTAAAAGCCAGCAAACTTCTGAGTTTCTCCTCCTCTTGTGTGGAGTTAATATTTATTCAGCCTTTGGCAGTCTTTCTGATAGAAACAAATTTAGGCATGTAAACTGATTTGTCTTTGAGCAATTGTACACTCCAGAGTAACTATCTGCTCCAATTTTAATGGAATTTATTCTTATTCCTTTTATTCAACTGTTTGGCAGAAGGGGCCCAGTATACTGAGTTACTACAGTCTTTTAAAAATAGTCAGTTAAAAGACAACTGACTAATAATTCAAATCTTTACAATCTGTCTATTGCCTCAGAAATTAATATGCATGGACAATGACAGATACTGCCCTGTTTGCTTTACAGACATTTACCACTTTAATCCTTTTTACATCCGCACAGCAAGGTAATGCTGCTGTGCTGAAGAATGTATTTATGTGTAAGTTCCTGTCTTCTCTCAGCAATATCAGCAGCAGTAGCAGAATTAATTAGTCCTCAGCCATTCAGATTAATAAATTTAATAGGGAAAAATAATTATTTCTGAGAAGGAATAAATAATACATTTGAGTTCTTTGTGTGTATGGATGTGTATAAAATGTAAGTAAAAGTAAGAAGTCTGTCTAAGGAAGGCTATCCTTTTTGAAGGAGAGAAAACAGGTGATGGAGCCATGCAAATTTCTATAGGTTCTCCATAGGAAGTGTGCAAAATGATATGAAGAATTCTGTTTGTCTCTAGCCTCAGAATCTGGCAAGTCCATTTATGTTCAACATTATCTACAGGAAGAGTTATGTAAGTTAAATACTGAATAAGACACGAATACATGTCATATACAAAATGATTTTAAAAGTTCTTTCAGGTAGTGAAGTCTCAAAGGCCATGCTCAAACCCTATGCTGAAATGAAAATGGGTCATTCTTAAAAAGAGATTTTCGTGTATTGATGCTGTGATTCATATCCTTGAAAAATTATAAACCCTTGCTGCAAACTACCAGGGCATTATATAAGAGTTCTTAGATAAAGTTCAAAATTACAATAGTAGGTTTCTTGCTATTCTCTTCATAATGGTAATTACACTGACTGTGCAGATTAGCTACTCCATGAGAAATTCAGCTGTACGTGTAATAAGGAATGACATGCTGAACCCTGTATAATTGCCACAGCAAATGTAATTTTTGTTAAAAAAATCTATTCTATATTCATAACAGTACAACCACAGGGGATGCTCAATAAAATGTCATCCTGACTGTAAAGAAATTTGGTGATGGAAGTGCTGCTTGTACCACCATATTTGCCATTAAGAAAGTAACCAGTGTCTTTGGGAAAACATTCAGTCTTGTTCAACTGAGACTGTGAAAATGAGAGCACCTAGGGAACAGACCTGGGAACCTGACAACCACACTGTTCAGAAAGGGTTCTCACAACAAAAAGAATTTGCATATTCACCTCTGTATTACCTAATAAGGACACTCCTGAAATTGAAGATTCATTATCAGTATATAGTGCACAATTTAAAGGGTAAAGAACAATTATCTGAAAGTAGTTTTTCCTATTTTCCACAGACTGCAATATATGGTATGAGGGCTAAGCACATTGTACATCAAGTTCATGATGAAATCTGCAGGAGTCCAGGTAGAGACAACAGGAGCAGAATTTGACCCTAAAATGTCATTGTATTGGGATTCGTCTGAGTGGCTTGGTCTTTCGCATCAGAGAAATGTGTTCAATGTTACACAAAATTCCAGCGGACATAGTTTATCTATTCCTTTCAATAAAATTATTTTTTTCTCAGTTGTTGCTTAATTTTCAGTTGCATTTTTAGTCAGAACTGGTATTTAATTAAGCAACTAAATTATAAACAACACAGCCTATAAACCTCTAGCTTCAGCTAACTCACACAATAAATCACTGTATGTGATAGGCTTTCCTCTCATCCTTTCTCTAATCTAGTTATTTGCCAGGTCACTTAAGGGACAACTTCACTATCCTGTCTTAAGAAGGGCAATGGTTTCTTTCAAAGCATGGAGAAACCTAATGAAAAACGACTGAAATCAGGTAGAGTAATTGCTATTATTTATTTATTTATTTATTTATTTATTTATGTGCCTGAAACTATGTCACCTGTGCTTAATGGTTTTGGGTTTCCCACATAACGGGCCAGAGAAAAACTAAGATTCGCAAGTGTGTGGAACAAGGAAGATATGTACTTGAGGTGATAACACATTGTATAAAAGTGCATACATTGCATAAAAGTGTATATATTGTATAAAAGTGCACAGGCAAGGTTTCAGAGCGCAAACGTAACAGGAAAAAAAACCTCCAGAATTTCACAATTATTTTCAATTCATTTTAATTAATTGTTTCTGAATTTTTTATTTCAAGAGATATTTTCTTTAATACCTAGAGGTATAAAAACTATTAAACGGAATATTTGTGCTACCTAGCTTTAGGTATCTTACCTAGAAGGGAAATTGTCTTTAGGGTGTTTTGTATTTGATGCTGCAAGATTGGCCTTTCAGAGAAATTGTAGAAGGACCTTCAGAGCACTCAGAGTCCACTGCTTAAGGAACCTTTCCCTGTTGACCGGAGGGGTCAGCAGACCATCTGAGCAATGTGAGCTCCCACCGATTCATCCTAACAGACTGTGGCATGAATATCCATTCCACCAGCACATTGCCTACTCTCCTCTTTAAAAATTCCCAACAGATCTTGTATTTACAGGGCATTTAAAGCTTTTAAACAAAAAACAGTGGAAATCTTGGAAATCAGTGCAATTTTCTGACACTTCAGTTATGGACACAGTTGTTAAAAAAAGTAGTTTTAATAATTTGCTAGTAATTTTCAAACCCCTCATTGGCTAGGAACTCCTCTTCGAACAACATTCATACAACTTCGTAGTCATCACACCAGTCTGCCTTTCCAGATGGAAAAGAAGTTCATTGCAAGAGTACAACCAGCTCAAGAGCCCTTTCCTGTAACTGTGGTTGATATTGTTTGTGAAACCCCACAAAGCACCACAATCCATCTTCCTCTGGGTATGTGTGTCAGATAAGACAAAGCAGTGCACAGCTCTATTTCACAGTATAGATATGCACAATCCCTCCCACTTCTATGCAGCCAGCTCTACTCAGCTGCAAATACTACTACGGCTGTGCTCTTTGTATGATGATTTTTAAATACTGGGATATAAGAATTCAAAACCCCCTCCCTGTACTATTGTAGAATATAACACCAAATCATGTTAATGAAATTAGGAACACAAAGAACTACCATCCTTGTAACCCTCAGCTATAACTAGAAAAAGGAACAGATCACTAAACAAAGCCATATCAGAGAAATATAAAACCAGCTTTACAGGATTTGTTTTCCTAACGAGACCTTCATTAATAAATTGAGCATTTCCTGTTACGAAACAGATATAATTTTTGCAGAGGACTATGAAATTACATTTTTCTAAATATACAAACTGGTTTTGAATTTAACAAAAATAAACTTTTCTGCATCATTTAGTTATACCCCTTTCACAGAAAATACAATTTCATCATATTCCAACTCAGAAAGTTAGCTAAACTGCTAATAAATGAGTACATCGTAATTAAGTATCAGTGTAAATGCACAGACTAAACTACACCAAAATTATTTTAATATTCACAAATGTTCTGGCCAGTATCTTGGTATTGTTCAAACCAAGAAAAATAATAACAACAGACACAACACACTACATCTGTAATACATGCAGACATGCAGACAAATGCTAATCACCTGAGTCCTTTTCCGCTGTTGCTAAACAAAAAAAAAATAGGGAAAGAAAAACATGATTACAGAAATAAAACTCATATAATTAGAGAAGAATAAATACCACATAAGGAGTTAATAGCTTCTTAAAATATTGTGTAAATCACACAAGTGATGGTTTTTTTCATGTGAGGCAGAAATGGTGCATGTTTCTGAGTAATATATTTGCATTTACTAGCCCTGTATAGTCTTTATTTCAAGCTCAGGCACTAAGCTTGCATCCATATTGTGCCTGGGAATTCAGAAACATATATGATATTAAAAGAATATAAAAAGTAAGAATATGAGAATATTATTTGTATTAGAGCCTTCTTTGTATCTCTACATTTTTGGTATTTGCTATTGGTGTATAGCTGATGTTATCTTGTAATATTTAAATTCTGACTGACTAATATAATGTTGTTCACTAAAGAAATAGCTAAAGGACAAAAATCTCCGAAATATATGCCAGCCACATCGAGGACATCAGTAATATTATAAAGACAAGGACTCTATGCTTTCTGTATGCAATTGGAGGAGTAAGCATTTAATGCAAACACTACCATAAATGTCTCTCAAGAGAAGAATGTAACTTCAGTGCACAGATACAATAATGCTCCTATAAACCTAAAGAAGCAGAATGAAACCTATTGCTGAAAAATATTACAGTTATATTGGTGCAAAAGTAGGATGTTTCTAATGACCAGAGTATCAAAAAATACCAATACAGGTCTCATTGTTACTGAAATCCAGTGCATTGAATTATCTGATATTACAATGTTGGAGTCCTTCACTTTCAACAGTACTTTAGTCTCAGAAAAGTACTTCACCTATTTCTGTTTATATATGCAATGATGTATTGTGCTTTGAGTTTACAACCACATGAGTGTAAAACTGCTTAAATAAATCTAGTTGTGTTCCAACCCAAAGGCAATAATTCCAAAAAAGAAAACTGCAAGTTGAAATTTGGGTGTCAGTTTCATGTGCTGTTCCAGCTCCCTCAGAGTTAACAGTGTGAGTAGCCTAAAGTGCCAACTTTGCTACTTCAGGTGCAGTCACACAGTTCTCTAGGACATAGTGAAAAATCTTGGGAAAAGATGCATTTACATCATGGCAAAAAACTTTCCAATCCATTTTAATGTCAGTGTGTTTAGCTATCTTCTGCAAGCTTTTGTTATAGTATAAAAATGTTTCAATTTTTATACTCCTTGTTTCAACAGGTTTGATATATGACTAAAATACTGAACATTAACATTTCCCTTTATGAATAAAAAAATATAAAAACTAAGGAAAACATTTTTTTCCTTTTCATTTTCCAGAATAGATTTAATATTCATCCTTTTTTTCTTTAACACAACATGATACCATAATTAATTATGATAAACTGGTTACTAGGATGGTTTCATGTTGTTACTTCCATGATATAATACTGGTTGCTATAGTGATGAGATGGATCTTTTGTTAATCACTTGTGAGATTGGTTAACTCATGTTTTTCAGAGAATTTGAGCAGAGATAAAAAATGAGAAAAAAAGTTGGCTTTATAATATTGCTAAATGTATGAGGCTTCTTCAATTTGCTCCTAAGCTAGCTCTGTTTCTTGTGGTGTATTGTTAAAAATACATGCTATTAGAAAGATATATATGCATAAAATTTGTATTTTTTAAAAACAGATTTAATCCTTCAATATTTTCCTGATATTAACTCTAGCTCCAAAAATCCAGCACATACAGCTTCCTGTTCTTGAATACATCTGGACAAGAGTATTTCTAGCTTTTTGTACTTAATGGAGAACAAAAGTCTGTCTTGACTAAAGGCATTTGACTATTATGACTTCCTTTTTGTTCTATATAAGGTTTACAAATAATAAAATGACTTCGTGTATCTGGGCTGGTTTTTTTTAGCAAAATTTTAGTAATTTTCATTATATACTTTATAGAACACGCCAAACTTTCAGAAAAACTCCTGATTACCTTCAAACCTAGTATTTTGTCCCCTTAATTCATTCAATCAGGATGTAATTAAGGTTTTAATAGTCAGGTTATTATTATACATCTGGTAACACAGCAGCAAAAATAAATAATATTCATCTATTTGTCTGCCTTATAAATACTTTAGAAAAGAATCTATACACAATTTTCAAATTTCAAGGCAGTGACACTGCTGTTAAGGAAAGAATTTCCTGTCAGTAGTTTAATCACTAGAAATAGTTAGAGAAATAAAAAATAACCCATAAACAACCTCTTAAATTTATGAAGAACTCAAAAGTAAGAACAAAGGGCAACTTAAATTAGGAAGTCCTAGTCTTTCATTCAAACAGGGTCCCAGGAGGCATATTAAAGCAATGAATAGGAAAAAGCTCCACAGTTCACCAGCTGAGATTTTAATGAGACATTTCCCCTCGCTGTGGAAGGGGTTTGTTCTGGCAAGGGAAAAGGCTGCTCACGGAATATGCAGTTAATAGGCATTGTTGGCTTTTACAGCCACTTCGGCAGTTGATTGCTGTACTAACCTTCTATTTTGGCATATTCTGTAAGTCGAGTGTAATTGATCAAGGCAGCCTTCTCCAGACATTTTCTAACCACTTTCTTCACCTCCTCTGCTGGTATGGGAGTGGCAATATCTTTCATTAAAACCTGTGTCAGAGACAATTATACCACTTCATTACAATTATTTCCCAAACCCCACAGAAAAATGATAAAAGTATCCTAAAGTTACAACAGATCTGATAATTATTAAAGGCAGAAGTCAAAAAGGAATTATTTCAGCTGGTGGAGCTGGATCTTCATTTTTGAAGGTTTCAGTTCAGCCCTGATTTGACTGCCTGTATGGTATTTATCCCTCCTGTTTGGCATCTTGCAGCATGCCAGTCAGTCTGAGGGTGACATCGAGACCAGTAGAACAAGAGCGTTCCGTGGATGGGCTGGATCATGGTTACCACTAAAGACGTGATTGTGGAAATTGGCTTGGCTCTCATCTGTGGAAAAGCTTTCACCATTGCAGAACCATAGTCTCTTCAACAGGATAAAGTTATTCAAATTCAACATTCCTTGCTGTGAAAAAAATGTCATCTATATAGTGGGCAGGGAAAACATTGAACTTCCAGCAGAGTATTTTTATTATAGGCAGGCAGAAGAAGAGTCTATATGAATGTTTTCAAAATGTGTAGATTGTTACCTCACCTACTGCAAGTGAGGTAAACCAAGAATCCATACCTCTTTATATGAATGCAGCATAACATATTCTTGATTACTATATTTAAAAAAATCATTCATAATTCACTTGCATTTTTACTTTATTTCTGCATTCCATTAACTTTCAACAGGTAAGTGTAAACAGAACTCAGTATGTTTCTATCATATTTTCATATAAATAATAAAATTTCAAATAACTCACCACCTTAAAGAAATGCATCTCAAGTGGATCCCTGGAGAAGCTACACTCCTATAATTCTAAAAGCTACTGTTAAGAGGGAGGAAGAGATATGGTCTGGGGAAGGACGTGGTAGAAAAGAAACAGGTTCAGCAACAGAGAAGCTATTAGGAGGACATTGCTGAACATCAGACTTACAGAATACCTGCACACAAATATGACTTAACTATCTGTGCTTACTTGCTTTTTTTTTAAATTAATAACTTCTGGATTATCAACAAGTGAATTTACAGTATTCAAAACCTTTGGTTCTTGGTCTGATCTTTTTTCCAATTTTTCAAAGATAGGCAAATTAAAATGGTTCTAACCCATTCTGCATCCACAAACACAGGAAAGCACATTTATTCCCAGTCAAGACTGACAGCACTGCTGCTTCAGCAGCAGTTAAAGTTATTAGAATTTGTGACAGCAGGAATGGGGAAAGGAAATGGATGTTTCAAAAAGCTCAAAGGAACCTACACAGCACTACAATCACTGAGATGGTAAGTGAAATGAAACATATATACCTATACTCCCTATGTGTTTTCTGGCAGAGAGAATAACTATCCATGAAGTGCTCTGCCCTGCAGAATAAATAATATTTGCCAGGACCAAACCTCTCAGATTTTGGCAAAGCAAAACAGCCTGGGACCTAAGCTTTTTTTGAATTCATACCTTCGTCAGACTCCTCCTGACACCATTCCTTTGGAATCTCTGCTGGAATTTAAAGTCCTTTTTCCACAGAGATGACTGAGATGTTTTTATCATTATGAGGTATTCTCCTTTCCAGTCAATACAAGAAAGATCACTCATGGGGCAGGAGTTTATATTTATAGCTGCCCATGTCAGATTTGCTGTGTATAGCTTTTGCTTCGTAAATTGACTCAGATTATGCATTTATGGAATGTTATTTGAATTATAGAGAAGGTTTTCATTATTACATATGAGTATTGACAACAGCAGCATAGAAGGCATAAGTAGCAGGAAAGGGGGGCTGTAGAGTAGACTTGTGCTACTTTAGAGGTAATGCTGCATAAGTGTTAAATAAAAATGGAACAGAATCACTGACTACAATTCAGTGGCTTGAAGTCAAAGTCCAGTAGATAAGCCCTGCAGAAAACAGCTTTTTTCCTCAGTGGAAGACAATGAGAAAAAAGCAAAAACAACTATAATTCCAGTAAGCAGTTAAAACCAGCAGTAAAACACCTGAGACGACATGAGTCTGCTTTCAGCAACCTGAATGTGAAAGAAAAATGCAGGCTCACCAATTATGCAGAACTTAAAACATGTTCTCAAACTTACCCTTTCAAGTAATGAAAGAGTGGCTTTTAAAGCTCCTTCAGGACGTCCAAAAGGGAAGCAGTATCTTAAAAGGTAAAAATAAAAAAAAAAGAAAAAAGGAGAAAGAAAAAAATAAGAGGAACATAAAATTATCAGAATTATAAAAGCTGCTTTTTGAAGAATTTTACTGTACTTTAAGATGTATCTGCATACAACTTGCATTAAATTATGTTAGCAGAAGGCTTCCATACCTGAAGTACTACAAATGCAAAAAACCTCTACAGTAGTCTACCATGGAGTACATACATATCACAACAGTATCAGCCTACCAGCATTTTAGGCCTAAGTACAGAAAAAAACCCTATGAAGTCCAAATTATCAGCTATGAAGGATATTTAATGGTTTCTGGTGAGTTTAATTGTCATCTTCCTGGAAAGAGGTACTATTTCTCATGTAGCCATGGCTGCTACTGGACCTGTGAAGCAGCGTTCTGTATATTGTATTTTATGTTAAAATTGGATTAAGACAAGGACAAAATGTTAGATATTTTAATTTCTAGAGATACAAATGCTGGCAAATATTCTATAATTTTTCTATTATATAAAAAATACCTTGGAAAAGCACTTATCTTAAATTTTATCAGCTACAACTTAAACCATACCCACTCCTAAAATTATGTAAATTAAAAAGTGATTGCATTCATAGCTTTATTTTTTATTTTTGTCTGCTGAGTGATGCAATATAGTGGGTCAATGAGAATACAATGCTCAGGCAACTGTAACCTCTCTTAGTCCTGTCTATAAAATCTTACTGGAATATCCCCAATTGGAAAAAGGATTTTTTAATTTGCTGAGATTATTTTTTCTTATTATTACTCACTGAGAATGGCAGCCTCCTATTCTAATGTTTTCCAGTAGTCAAATCTTTTCTAATGATAAAAGGATCCAGACCTTTTAGATTCACATTTTGGGCAGCCAAAATAAAGCCTTATAAATGAGGTTAAAACAGGATTTCCTACAGTGAGAATTCCAATATTTGCTTTTATCTCTATAAAGACTCCAGAGATCAAATTCACACAGCCAGGCAAGAGGTTAAAGCCCAAGACCTTCATGACAGCTTTCTCAGAAATATTGTCGATTCCACATTTGATGCCTGAGAGGCTTGCAGAGATCTGAAGTCTCTGTGGGTAGACAAGGTGACAGAGAGGAAAGTGTAAGTACTTTAAGAACTACTTTAGATGACAGCCACTAGCACAGGACGGGCTGACTGCATAATGGAACCAGGCTGATAGCAGTGAAAATGAAAATTAAAAAGGCCATAGGGGAGTATTAAAACTGGAGGCTTCAGGTCAGTTGGCAGGCAAGGGAGAGTGTCTTTTTCAGATGGGTGTAACCTAGTCACTTAGGTGGACACAGCAAATGTTCAGAGCTGCTCTGAAAGGCAGGAAGAGACGTGCACTCTTCTGTTAAACTGTCCATGACAGCTGACCGGTGCACACAACACTAAGCAATGGAGAGAAGGCAAAGCTTAGAAAAGTATCAACATATTGCAGAGAAAAAAAAAAAAAAAAGTGCTGATGATACTTGAAATTCTGTGCCACTGATCCCCTAGTTATAATGATCAGTGCACTTACAAAATGTTAAGTGAGATTAAGGGAGCTGCAAATTCAAGATTTCAGCTCTAGGCATATACACTTGATGGATAACTCATTAGAGTAAGATATAATGACAATATTTTGGGACACAGGTTTGAATTGCTTCCTTCAACAGCTAATTTAAGGCCCACAAAAAAAGATCTTATTCTGGATTTGGTCTCAAATGTGAAGAGAACATAGTTTGAGAGGTGCAGAGCAGAAGAGGTGCTCTGTAGTAATAATCATAAGACCATATAATTTAATAATGTAGCAAAAGAGAACAGGCCAAAAAATTTCAGTACATATACATTTAATATATGTGAATACAATTTCAAGAATGGGATCTATGAAAAAAATTAAGAACTTGAAAAACAAAAGCAAAAACTTTAAAGATTCAATCAAAAAAACCCGCAAGAAACCTACAAGCAGCCTGAGGTAAAATTCAAAAAAGTAGGAACCAAATGCATGCCACAATTAAGAAGCCAACATGATAATAAACAATCAAACACCTCTCTGTGATTCCATGAGGAAGATAAAGAGATTACCATAGAGAATCTGGCATTTAAAAATGATAAAACTTATCTGAACATGGAGGGCATGAAAATCTCTCAAATATTCTAGGAAATATAACAAATAAACAGCATGGATGCCCAAACTGACAATAAAAAAGATAGTGGAAGCAAGAAGCTAGCCTAGCAGATGGTGGGACTACCTGACAACAAGGAACACAGGGCATTCAAGGACAGCGAGGCCAAAGCAGAGAAATTCAGTGCATACTCTGCATAAATCCTTACTGTTGAATGTATTTTTCCAAATATTCTGCATTTCACAGTTATAACAATTTTGAAGGACTGAAATACGGAGTTGTTTTAATACCATGTTTTCCTAAGAAAGCAATCTGACAGCCAAGGTTATGCTTTGTCAATCGACAGCTATGATCCTTATACATGTCTTGAGTCAAGGTTTTATTTAAAATATTGCTTCCAATGCTTTGTCAGGACGTCCTACACTGCGACTTTATATGCTTTATACATTCAGATTTTAAGGCACTATCTTTTTTCTTTCTTCCAGTATTATGCCAGTATCCTTGTTTAAATCCAGACATTTCACCTATTTTTTAAAAATTTTATTTCTACCATTTGTTCACAGTAAGAAATAGTAATTACTCCTCACCTGGCAGAGCAGTTTGTCTGTATTGATTAAATAGGATTTTCAGGCAAACCTTGGAGTCCTATGAAGGATGAAGTAATTCATGTTTAAATGACACATTTAATTGCTCTGAAGGAGGAATTTCTAATGCTGTTTGTATTTGCTTGAAATCCACCAAGACTGATTTCTACCAAATACACCAAGAAAGATTCTATGATCGCCGTTGCAGCCCAAGCTCATCAACATAACTCTAATGAGTAAGTTTGCAGACATGATGGGGATTTTTATTTGTTCCAATTCAAAAAGTTCATTTAGACATTGTTATACATTTTGTAATTAGTTTCATGCATGTGAAGGCCTGAAAGTAGGGAGCACTCTGTATCATTTCTCTTGCAAGAGCTCTTTATTCCCATAGAAGGGAGGAAAGAGGAAAGGAAAGACTGTTGTTTTTCCCCAGAAGGAATACTCTCCAAGGAGAACCCTAGCTCTCTTTAGTTTAATATTGATTTGAAGTCAGAAGTGAAGACTGCTATATCCTCTATGTTCAAAAACATCCCCAATGACCTATGATGCCACTGAATACCAGAGATTTATCTCATCAAACCAGAGAGGCATTCAACCAACTCATAGTCCACCCTGCAGAACAAAAGTTCTGCTTCACAAAACTATTTAAACTGTGGGACTGGCCGTTATGATGTGACACAGAGAAAAAAATTCTATACATTCAGTCTAAAAGGATTAGATTGACAGAATAATGGCAGATAGGTTGGCTTCGTGTGACAAAGAGACAGGTTTGGTGGTCTACCTGCAATTTTTATACTACGTTTCCTGAACCATCAATTGCTACACAACAGCAGGAGATCCCACGTTTCCTCTGTTTCTTGTACTCCTCTAAACATCTTCTGTTGGTATTGACAGTCCTAAATGATAAACTCTCTATTGAGCATGATGACCCTTAACTTAAGAAAGATAAGTGTATCATGAAAACAAGAAAATTACATTAGATATCAAGAAAAGTTTTAGCTGCCATCTATCAGAGGTGTTCTCTACTCATATGATTTAACTGATCCATAATAATCCAGAAATAGTTACGGCACAGTCACTTTCATTCAGACAATTTTCTTGGTTACAGTTATACAAAGCTTGAATTTTAAAAAAATCCACAATATCAAGGCCTATTCTTGCATAATCTTTTCTATCAGTTCTATCAACTCACATATTACACAAATAAATTTCAAGTACAACCACTTTTGTAAATAAATTATTCCATATTTAAGCTATTCCTTTGCATGCAGACCATTTTATTTTCCCTCCACTTGTTCAAGACCAAAATTAAACACCACGAGAAAATTCTTCCAGAAAAAATGTAGCATTCATTGAATAAATTATACACTCACCTGAAATGGCTTATTTGGTTTTCTAAAAGGGAAGAAAGTCTGTCCTTTATTTCCTCAAACCTTTCTTTTTCTTCCACAGATACCGTTCCAATTCCATCCGGCCTGTAATATTAAATATTTAATAATTGTTGATATCTTTTCATGCAGATTTGTATTTGGAGAATGATCTTTTATTTCTAAAGTTTTCATTTAACATGAGTGTTAACTCCCCTTTTCTTTTTCTCATTGCCTCAAAGGATAAACAGTTACTTGTAATATAGCTAAAGAACAGCCTGCATTCAGACAAAGAATTTAACTTTTGAGCTGAACTTTTGAATTCAAGTCCTAAGTTTCTACATCATCTCAATATGAACACAAGTTAGCCTATAATTCTCCCAAATCCTTTCAAAAGACAGTATCTTTTCTCAAGAAAAATAGTACTATTGTCACAGTAGAGAGGCCTACTCAAATCTTGTTAAATTTCATCTCCTTGAATCTCCTGTTTATTTTCCTAGAGACACAATATAGCTTAAAGTGTTTTTAAAGTAAAGGTGGGAGGGAAACTACAGCGAGAAAAGCCACAGCAGGTAACACCTGGGAATCCTGCATAGTGAGGATAGAGTTTGATTCCCCATCCTAGACTGACAAATAGCATAATGTAACCAAGGCTTCCATATTGGTGCAGCATTAAAGATGCAACTCAAAAGTCTTTAAAAAACAAAAGCGCTGGCATTTTTTTAAACATCAAATTCAAGTCACAGTAATTAAAAATAAGCTTATATTTACTATGTTAAACATACACTTGATCCAAAGTCTTAGCCTAAAGGTGTTACTAATGTATTAATGTTAAAATGATGACAAAAATAAAAAAAAATTAAATGCACAATTCCCAAATATTATTTTTGCCATGCAGTCACAACTCCTTCACATACAGCACACTTCAAAAAGGAGTATCTGAAATATTCCTGTTACTTTCCTAACTTCCAGGTCCAAGGTAACAAAAAAACTACTGCTTCTCACCTGAATTCCTGAACCTAATACTATGTGTGGATCTGCCCTGTATGTTCTCCAGGGCCCTCAAAACTATCTCAGTATTTCTAGAACTGAGAAAATTCCAGTAAAATGACATAAAGAAAGACAATATTCTTACTTGGAACATTCTGAATGTTCCAAGAATCATTCTAGGATTCTATGAGCATCTTTTTCCTAAATTGTTACTTTAACTTTTTGCACTATACTTAGATCTAGGAGGGATAAGTTGCTCTCACCGTTTAAATCACTTATATTTGTGACCTGTCAAGTCAAGGTGGAAAGAATGTCTGATTTCCTTAAATTATTGTGAAGACAACAATAAAAAATCAGATATGGTGGGGATGGGAGTAGTAAGGCACATCAATACACCGTTGTATAAATTTGATGTGAAAGAGCAAAAAACTTATCTTCTCTCTTTTGATGGATGCCAGGATACTTTACCTCAGCCTTCTGCCAAATGGAATGAGCTCAAATTTAAGTAAATTGCACTGTCTGATTTCATTGTCAGGAGAGATTGCACTCTGGACTGATAAAGTAAACAGTTCTGTCATATTAAGCCTTGCTGGGGCATGTCATATATATGTCAGGAAAGACCTAGGGGTCCAAATAACAGTAAGTGAAAAAGGTGAGCCAGGAGGATGTCATATCTGTCACCCTGCACTAAGGCTAGCATCACTATGTACCACGGACCTGTCACTTCACTGAGTTTGCTGTTATAAGGAACCTTCTTGACAACAACTAAAATTTTCAGAACTCCTAAATATATGTTTGCATAGAAGCAGATGTCCCAGAAGTGGGAGCACACAAAAAGGTGTTGGAAAACTACCACCGATAGCACTGAAAAACTCATCTCTTGAAAATATGCTTTTAGAAAATGGCACAGAGTCTAAATCACAATTTTGTTTCTTCTTGTTACAAACTTTATTGCAACAAGAATGCTAAAAAGCATTTTTGCAACACAGTTCTGAGACATATGCTGGTGATATTTTTTCTACTTTAGGGACTATATACCTACTACTGATTAGAAAATAATCCATGGAGAAAAAGAATCTGTTTCTGAGATAAGCTGAAATATTAAAAATAGACAAATACTTCAAAATTTATTTAAAACTTATTTAATCTTCTGGATATTTTTTCTTTATTTACTTTGAAGACTAAATAAAATAAATAGCACTGTTTTGATCTGGTTATTTTTATTTATGAATTACTGTGGCTGCAAGGAAAATCAGACTCGTGCAGTCACTTAGTTTTCAAAGATTTAGGGCATCCATAAACTATGCAAAAAACTATTTTGCAATTAAAAGCAACAACAAATATGTCTTTCGTACTGTCTCAAATGTTATGGACTTGATTTTTTTAAATTCAAAACCTTATCAAAATAGGGCTTGATATTGCAGCCTGGGACCTCTCTTACAAGAACTCAGACAAGAAAAGTGATGGACTGCTTTAAGAAGAGTTTTCATTTTAACAATATCTTCTCAAGAAGGTAATGGAGAGTGAATTTTCCTTTTCTCCGCACTCTTTTTCCTCCTTATTGTTCACAACATTTTTTAGAATTAGAGAAGTAGGTGAAACAGTGAACACTTAAAACATGAGTAGCCTTCTCTCTCTCACATATATTAGTTTACCATTTTTTGAGAACTCTGTCAACTGGATTTGGATTGGCTTGTCTTATCTGCTTAGATCACAGTCTAACTGGCACAGATGTAATGTTGTCTCTGGTCACAAGTCAAATTGTTTAGTTCACTCAGACTTAAATATCAGAAGAGATTTCAAATAAATACCTCATGAACTAGAGCTAGTAAATTCAAGTGGAAAATAGTTGTTTAACCATAAACCACTTAAATAATAAACCAAAAGTAAAGGTTGGCCAGAATTTTAAAACTTATTTTTTACTGCATAAACCTTCCAAGATTGTTGTCCTGACAGTAGTTACTCTAGAGAAGCTGACTGATTAGGCAATGGATTTCAGTTTTCCTGTTGCAATGGACTGTTTTTCCTCACTTGATATAATCCTTTAAGGCTTGGAGCATCATCTAGAATTATTTTGATCTCTAGAGGTCTTAAAACCCGCAATAATTTGCAGAGGTCAGTTGATTAATTGTAGGATTAAGATTATTGTGAGGACCTACAGCATGTAAGATAAAACTGCATTCCAGTTCCAACAGGAATTAGATCTGATGGACACTGGGTTGACTGTGGATTGTTTCCAGCCCTCAACTTTGGAAACAGCTTCTCCTAGTGGCCTCTCAGGGAGTGAACTGTTACCTTAAGCAAGGCTGCTTTGTTAAGACAGCCTTGGAAAAACTAACTGAATATGCCTGACGTTTTTCCTTTTGCACCTTTACATTATTTTAAATACTATAAAAATATTTTTAATGTGCTTTCCTCATTAAAAAAACATAGACCATCACTTTGGTGTGTCATGAAAATAGTCTGAGGACAGTAATGTACAGCTTGATATTCTAACATACACACAGGTTTGAGCAGTAAGGCTGACCAAAAAGAATTTGTCATCTTGCCAGAGCAAGATGAGAAATTATTACGAAAAAAAAGTAAAAGAAAAAAAAATTCAGCCTTAAGGCATTTCTGTAATAAACTACATTTCAAGGACATAGAAAAAACAACCCCAAACTTAAAAGGCAACCTTTCTTCTAGAAACAAATTGTTTTAGAAGACTTCAGTGCCTTCTAAAAGCACTTGGTTTTATATTCAGCATGATGTAGAATCAAATGAAAGAACAATGGCAAGCTTCAAATTAGCAAGATTAAAGTCTGAATGGTTGTTTCTTAGAAAATCAAAGACCAAATTTTTTAGAATTTGATGTAGAATTTTTATTATCTGTTTATAGGACTTGTTATTCAAGAACTTCAATATCCAAATATTCCTTTAAAATGCAACTGCATTAAGGCTTTTGCAGAGTCCATGGTTTATGTTATAGAAATATAAGTACGATGATTTCCACTATCAGCTTACAAGTGGACAGAGCAGACATCTTTTTATCACAGAAAATGAAGACAGTGCATGACCACATGGCATTCAAACACAGATTTAAGTAGCAGAAACTTGAAGACGGAGCATTTTTTTGTTTGTATTAACTATTCTTCAAATATTCTGACATAAAACTAGCACAATAGAGCCTTCTGCTGTATGCAGTTCTCAGGCTGCTCTGACATCTGCTTACAGGTCGTGCCCTTTTTTCACAACTGAATGAAAAAGACCAATTCTGAAGGGCACTGAAACAGATTAAGATCATAAATTGGGTTAATTTTAATAATCTTTCCTGCCGTTACACTTTAGGTGGGATTCATTAATGGCCTTCTATGGAAAAGCAAAACAAGGATTAATATAGTATCATTTTACCCAACGTGTAAGGGTATGTAAAGGCAATAATCAGTTGAAATCAATAACAAAGTATTGTATAATGTTTAGGGCTGGTAAGTGTATGTAATAGCATTCCTTCATTGCCTAAAATGGCACATGGTATAACCTTGAACAGGCAGAACTTTTTTATTATATTTCTTAATAATGTGTGGATTATGTTTAATTTTCTATTGAATTTTTCCCTGAGGCTTTTCAGCAGCAAATTTGTTTTGAGACATTGAAAAATGTGCCTCTAATAATAATGTGATGACGACACATTTTGTTATAACATTATTATAGCTTGAAACACTTTTCAACACAGGACAGTAACCTTCCCTTAAACAAAGGTGAAATCAACACAGCTTCAGTTGGCGCCTGCAACAAGGTGAAGTGTTTTGCTTTTAGCTTTGAATACAAGAGAACCCCCCTGACAACTTTTTTTTTCTGGCTATTTACAAGAGTAATATATAGAAAACTGTGCCACTAATTGAATGACATTCATTTATATATATATAAAAACTAAACCAGTTACTCCAAACGTAACTATTTAGAGAGATCTCCCACTGGAGGCATGGGCCTGTGATGCTTATAAGGAAACCACTTAAAAATGAGGATACAGGTTAAATTAAATGTTCCCTTCCTCTGTACTCCATATACCTAGGATGAGCACTTTCCAAAAAAGCAATTTCCAAAAAAGAAGGATGAACTGGATAATGCAAAATGTTTGACACAGGGTCTAGTGAAAAATTTCTATTGTCCAACAAGCCTCAGAAAAAGGGAAGATTATATTCACTTGGAAGAAAAGAGAGAGTTTTTTATTTTGAGAGAATACTGCTTCTCATTTAGCAGCACAAATTCCCACCATACATCAATCCTAAAAGGTCATTTTTTCATTCCGTTGTTCTGGGCAAATAGTGACTGATAACAAATGACTTCTGAATAAAAGCATGGGTTTAAGTACGAGAAATCCAGTCTCACCATTTTCATTATAGATGACTGATAGAAAAATGAGACAAACTACAAAAACAATAGACTCTTGTTACATCTCTAGATGCTGTATCAAACACGAGAGAGACTAGTAGACTGATGTTACACACTTCCCTAAAGACCCACACGGTAAGGGAACTCAGGCTCCTTCCTCCAGCTGTTGGACAGCCTTGGAACAGATCTAAGATTAAAACAGAAGGTCCAACTGCCAACAAAAACCAGTAAAAGTAGACCTTGCACCTGCTATAATTACAACACAGACAGAACATGTAGGATTGAGAGTAAATAAGAAACACAGTAGAAAGAAGCAGCATTTTAATGTCCTTATAACCAAGATGTTCCACAAAATCCTGTTAGCAATATTTTCTTGGGAAAACCATCTAAGAAAAAGTCTACATGATATTCAATTATTTTATATATAAAATTGTGCATGTGAAAACATAACTCTCCTGGGAAGAGATCAACTGGACAAAACCTTTCATGTCAGATGTTGACCATGCACAGATAGATGGTGAAACTACGAACATAAGTTCTGGAATTTTATTTTAAATCTTATTACATACTGTTTATGAAAGATATAAAATGAAGGAGAAATCAACAAGATATAGACAAGCTTACTTTAAAGTTAAATTAGTCAGTGAAGAAAATACCTATTCAGACGTTTCAGAAAAAAAATCAGAAGAAAAAGAGCAATGTAATGATATTTTATTTTTATGATGTTTGTTGTCCCAGACTTAAAAGGGATGATATCTCTGAACATTTTTTAATGACTTGATACAAAGTGTAGAATTGCAATAAACGTTTCTTACCACAAAACACTGAAAAATGAAAAGAAATATATGAATGCATAGCACTCTCCAAAGTTTCCATAGTTTCACTTCTCTTGTGTGTCCCTTTATTCTACTCTAAGACACTACCTCCAAGCATAACCAAAGCAAGAAGCCTATCAGAGAGTCTACATTGCCAAATGATGGCAAGGACCTAAAAGTAGTGCTCAGAGAGGGCAAGGCTGTTACAGATTTTTTTTTTTTTTTCGTATTGGAGTACTATTATGAAGCAAATTATTATGAAGAAGATTTCTATGCTGGAACCCTTCTTTGTTCATAGAAAAAGAATTCTTATTTTTCAGCAAAGTATGTTTTAAAAAGGAAAGCATCTAAAACCCCTTATGGAACAAATGAGAAAAACAGACAACAGTAAGTTGCCAGGATCACCTGGCAACCTGAATTACCTGCGGGCATGTGAAAGTTCTCATCCAGACCTGCCATCCTTCTGAGGAATGGGAGATCAGAATCAAAATGGGAGGATAAAAATCAGAGAAAGTCTCCAAGGAGCCAAGGGAAATTCAAGCCAGTAAGTATTACCCACATCCCAGAAAATTAGAAGGAACTATAATATAAGGATATTTAAGGATAAAAGTAAGGATATTTAGGTAAATATTATCTATTGTCAAGTCTGTATGGCTTTGACGCCATAAGACAGAGAAATCCTACCTTCTGATCTTGAAGTTCTCTAAAGGGATTGAAAACAGATGGATGGGTGTGACCTGACTCATATGACATACCTGGATTTCCAAATCTCTTTTGACAGAGTCCCTAATCAAAGGCTTTAAAGGCAATTAAACTGTCTGAGTAAAAGTTCCTACATTTACATCTAAAATTAAAGAGGTGAGCACCTGCTGCGAAGGTATGTTATCAGTAGAGTTCTGCAGAGATCTGTGGTGAGACTTGGGCTATTTTACAGTATTTATAAATATGACCTGGCTTCCAGCTGAGAACTGAGATGATAGACAATGTAATTTTAATGATAGTTATGTGGCATAGTGTGGAATTCCAGAAAGATCCAATGAGATCAGGTAGCAATACAACAGAAAACAATGATAAACATAGATAAATGTATGGAAAACACAGTTATTGAGAATGGAGATCCTGGTTTTATGATGGATAATTACATGAAATTGTCCCTGTTCATTAGCAGTCAAAGGAGCAAATCAACACTGGGAAACACTGGAAAAGATAAGGAACTAGCAGAAAATTTCAGTCCAATGCAATCATTGCATTGTTCGCTTCCAATTCTTGATTCTTAAATAGCAAAGAGACAGGACAGGATTTTTCTTTTTTCTCCTTTACCTCTCCAATAGCAGCAGAGCATGAAATGAGATGTGTAGGAGTCAAGTTCAAAGCAATAATTCTTCAAGCAAGAGGAGGCTGAGCTGTGGAACTTGCTGCCAGAGGTGCTGAGGTTGAAAAGGGCTTACAGCGGTTCAGGGGTGCAATGGACAAGTACCTGAAATAAAGACTCACTCCAGGTTACCAAACAGGGCATATTCTGAGCTGCAAAGAGCTGGGAGTTCGAAAGAGGAAATATTACACATGCTTGCTCTTCTTTTACTCCAAGCAGATCAGTGCTGGAGACAGATGACTGATTGGCTTAGAAGAACCCTGACTCAATATGACTTTTTCTATGGAAACACACGTGCTGAAGCTTTTACAATAAAGACAGAAAAAAACCCCAACCTATTAATCTTCAGTTATATACTGATCTTTCACATTCACTTCTCATATCTGAACTTCCATTTCATCAGATATCTTTCTGAATAAGAAAAGGTATAACAAGGGAGTATGCTTGAATTTTGAATTTTTCAATTCAGTCTGTAACTCAGCAGGTGGAAAGAAGTCACTTCACACTTCATGTGATACCCACCAGCATTCATTTCAGACAAGAGGGACTAAATAGAAGTCACAGCATGAAAAGTAGACAAGAGTGAATATGATGGGGAAGAAAACAATAGCTCCTATGTGGACTGTTTAGACTGAAATGTCATAATTCAGGAATGTCCTATAGTTCCCTGTTCTGCCCATTTCACTTTCACCAGCAATAAGTTTATGCACAAGTGCAAAGCAAAAAGTTTACTTGTGAACGAACTATACTGATGGGGACTATATAGAATAATTCATATGAATGACCATGGAATACTTCAAAAGAAAATCATTGTGATGAGAAGCCAAAGGAGATGGTACAGTAAATCCACACGGCATCAGAAGTACAGACAACGAAAGATTATTTTATTTACAGAAGAAAATAGTTGAATCAAATCCATGTGTATTTGTTTAAACATAGCACAGCTATTTTTTAAAATATTTTTATTGTTGGCTATTTAGGAAGAGAATGTCTTAAGACTGTCATCTACAAAAGCAGAAATACCTTTTTTTGCATAAGGAGTTTGTTAGCCCAGTTGTAATGGACTAATGAATGGCAAAGAAAAAGGACAAATAAGCTTTGAATTTCTCAGTCTAGGACTCAGTACATTGTGTTTGACCCTAAGTAAACATTTCTGGTCCCAAACCAACTACACTGGCATAAGACATACAAAGTACAAGTATGCTTGATAAATCTATCAGAAGTTGTTGTCTACATCTTCATCTCAGGAAAGGAAAAAAAAAAAAGAAGCTGGAGACTGTTCTCTAGTCCTGAGATCAGGAGACAAGGTCTGCTGCACACAGCCTACACTGGAACTCAGTTCAGGTATCTTCTGTGCGCCAAATGTCCCCGAAGCTCCATGACAACAGAACTTCTACATGTTTATTCCAGGTTTTGAAATAAACCCACAGTACCGTGTTAAAGTCTGCAAGATTACAGCCTACAGCATGAAACATATTTCATGTCCTACGGTGCAGCAAAACAGCACAGAGGACACCTGAATGTTCAAAAACATGTTGGAAGAATTTTGAAAATGTCTGAAGGGTGGAAAGAACTAAAGCTGATTCAGATTGACTTTCTCCTCACCAGAAATAAAGGTGAGAGACACTTGTATCTAATAGCTTGACTGATGTCACCAGATTGCCTGTTATTTTAAAATTCATACATAAAAGAAATGGACAACATGAACTACAGATATGGCTGCATTTCTACATGCTCCTCCATTACCTGACTTCAAGATCAATTTTGATGATCTTTCTCAGGCTAGGGGAGGGTCTAAGATCCCTCTGTGAAGCAAAGGTGTCATATAAATTAAATATATCATGGCCAGAGTACAAAGCCCTTTGTTCCGTGGTCTTTCTGATTCCCAGCCTGACTTACAAAACAAAAATGTGTAATGCCAGGGACCAGCCTAGAACTTTGGCCTGTCGTGCATTGTCTGTGAAATTCTCTTTTACCTTTTACTATTTCATAGTGCTGCAGTAAATGAATGAGTGGGTATATTATGTGCCCGTATATCTGTGTCTGTCATTCTGAGTGAGTGTGTCTGCCTCTGTCCTTGACTTACTTTTTTTCTTTCTTCATGTTTCTTTTCTCTTCCTTTTTACAATATCTCAGTTCTAGTCAGACCCTCTCTGTTCAACACTTCTTTTATTCCTAAAACACTCATAATGCTATTCAGAAATATCTGTACTGTAGGAATAGACAGAATACAGAGTGCTTACCACTGTGTAAATGATGTGCTCCCCGAGATATTTTCATGCACTGCGTGCACGGTCGTCCTTCACTCAAATTATGAAATAAAAAGAAATGCATCTACCTTCCTTTTGAATTCTTGAAATAAGTTTGAGCAATTATCACATATGTTTGTCTTCTTAGGTTGAAACCAGTAATAAAAAGGCGAGAAACAACAAAGACTTAAACTCAATAGGAAATACAAATGTGTCAGGTTCTTGAGGAATTGACGAAGAAGCAGGCTTTTACAGAGAATAGGTTACCAAATAAAAGCCAGAAATCTCCTAACTTACTGATATGAATGTTAAGATTCTTGACAGCATTTCAAGCACATTCAAAAACATTTCAATTTTGGATATTAATATCACGTATTATATATTGTTAGTCTACCACTATGAAATCACTCAGGTCACAAATGCCCAGCTCCAGATGCAGCTTTGTCTGAGCCAGTGAAGGAAACAATATCTTTCCTAAGGATTACCTCTTCTTCTCTGGCTTGAGGACAAGTAAAACAGCCTCTGTGGTAGACTGGCAGCAAAGCAACATAAGCATACATCTCGGACAGAAAATCTCTCTTCCAATCCTGATCAGGATTCAGTTTGGGGATTTACTGAGAGTAATTTCTTTTTGGGACTGTGATGTTCTCCCCTAGCGGCAGGATTGGATCAGTTAGGAGGATCAAGTTTTCTCCTTGCTATTTTTGAACTTCTTAAACATATTCTATACAGCAGTCTACAACTCTAGTGCAGAAAATAGGTATAAATGCATGTTCTCCTATAATTTGATAGGTTGCCTGCCTCACTTCCCGCTCAAACACAAGGAAGACAGGGAGCAAATTTATTGAATTGCCATTGTAACAGCCAGAGACCAGAGCACATGCTCTGACTTGAGGCTGAGTGAATTTGGCTTGCCCAGCCTGGAGAATAGGAGGTGTTGAGGTGGACTGAATGACAGCCCTCTGGGTGTACTGGGTGGTAGACAAGAGGCAATAAATACAACTACACTGAAATTAGACAGGTTCAAATAGGGTAAAAGCCCTGAGCAGCCTGGTCTGACCTCACAACTGATCCTGCTTCATGTAGGAGGTTTGTCTAGAGGTCTCCTGTGGTCCCTCCTGACCCGAGCTATCCAGTGATCTAATCTGCAATAGCCGTGCTCCAACAGCAGTGCTTATCCTCTCACAGTCTGGATTAAGACACAGATGAAGCAGTGCTTCTTTTAAATAATGTGCAAAAATAGCAAAGCAACTTAATTTTTTTCCAAGTCTTTCACTTGCAGATGGAATGAAGATATACCATCCCAAGACAACCACTGTGGCCAAAAGCTCCTGAATTAAGTAGTCTAGTGGAAAGGATTCCAGAAGTGTTGTAGCTCTTCCTGGCTGGAGATTACACCTAATTCGCAATATATGTTATCTCTCTCTCTGATAGCACAGATAGAAGAACTCAGTATAGTATGATCAGTTGCCAAGCCACAGACTGCAGAAAAAGAGTCAAAATGTCCCTTCAACTGCAAAATTGTTCAAAATGTTTACTGGAAACATTATTTAGTGCCACAACATAAATGGAGAATGAAGAAGACTACCCTCTTAACGGGATGAGTTCCTTTTATCTTGAAAACACATTGCATTAAGACAATACATGTTAAAAGGAGATTTTTTTTAACAGTAATCTGTATGGAACCTCCAGTACCCCTGAAGAAACTTTCATGAACTCATTTCTGTTGTGTCCAGTTCCCTACCTGGTAAATGCAAGAGCCTATAAATACTTTTACTCAGACTGTGTATGTAAATACTATAGATTAAAAAGGATATCACTGAATTACCTGTTACCATGAACATGAGAGGCACAAAATGCAAAGCTGTAGTGGAGCAAGGTTGGATCAATGACAGAACCATTTTCGGAATATTCAATCAGTTCATCGAGATAGCAGAGATGGCGGTGACAGCCTCTCACTCCATAGCGAGCACAGTATTCATCCAACACAAAGACCTGACCTGGGCTAAACCAGCCCTGAAAGGCAAAAAACCACACAACATTTTGAGATTTATTGTCCCATTCTCAGCTTTAAATCAGGCAAGGAAAAGAAACATAGATTTTTATGTCCATTACATAAAATTTTTATATTAGAATGATTTCCATCTGACTAATGACAGCATTGGAAGCTAGATCCTACAATAGCCCTCTCACTGAAAGGATTAAATGTCAGGAAACTATTTGCAGTTACAAGTTACCACTACTATGAAATATATTGTTTACAAAAAACATGCTAATACATCCAAAGTCTGGTACAGATTCAATTATATATCAAAACCTAAAATAAACTAACACTTTAATTAAATTCGTTTTATCAATCAGTTGTAAGATACAAACTAAAATTCGGGAAATGCTGAGGGACATTAACATGGACATTAAGACACAGTTTCTGGATGGTCAGTTCTCTGTGGCTGCAACTTTAATATTCTGACCACAATTCAACCCTTTACCCATGTAACATGCATGCACTTCTAACCTCTAATAACAACTTTTACTAGTAAAGAGACATAAAGCTAGGTGGTTTGTCAAAAGCCACCTGAGTAAGGTAAGATTTGACCTTAAATAATTATTAGATATTCTAAAGCTTACTGAGAGCTTTCTTGCTCAGAGTCTTGATGAGAACAGCTTAACCCTGACGCAGACATGAGCAAAGTACAGACTCCTTCACACCACAAAAACAGTTCTTGAGTCAATCCAGACCGTAAAAAATACAATTGAGCCTTGACACAGAAATATGCTAAGAAGTAGCAGAATGAGCTTCCAAAAAGCAACATGGAGAAAAATACAAACCTTGGAAAACTACAACTACTGCATAGCTGTTCTATGTAAGTATTTTTCTTTGTTCTACTTTTGATTGTGGTGATATTTCCCTGTCATCATTCCATCTCATCAAAGGGTTAAAAGAGATGGAGGAATACCTGAACTCAAATATACAAATAACTTGGATAAGGAAAATGATTTTGCAAATTCATGAATTTATAACACCAATATAGGAGCTGAAGACCAATATTTCCCTAATGCTTGTGAATACTTCGGCAAAATCAGATATTTACTATTTGTACAAAATATTAGCAAAAATACTATTGAACAATACTTAAAAATATATTCACATCAGTTTTTAAAAAAAATCTGTGTTTTAACTTTACTAAAAGACTTGTTTGAGACAGGAATTCAAACTTTATATCCTCGCCAAACTCTTCAATTTAATACACTATTTGCAAACAAGAACACCCCAAAGGTATTTCATATTTAATAATTTTTTTTGCTCCTAATTAATTTCTCTGAAGTCACTGTTGCCACTGCCTTTAAGGAGCTTCAGCTGTTTCTAGATAACACTTAGCTTTAGAACCCAGAACAGCACTCAGCATGTTAATCTCATATTTGATCATGTTGCAGTGCCTCACATAGCTTACACAGCATTTGATACAAAATATGGTATTCCAATGAAAGAAGAAAGAAAAGGGATTTTAACTGTATTTCTGCAATAATATGTGTCCTAGCTCTAGATATAATCAACGGTGGTTATTGCGATTGATATTCACCCAATATGTTGTCATTGTCACTGATCTCTCCCTACATTTGTATGGAAAACATAACAAAATGTTGCGTATCATTACCTAGCAGTACAAATGCAAACTATTAAAATTTCTCCTCATTCTCACAAGATATAACTGTGACAAGAGTACAAAACTTTAAAGAACTCATTCATTTAGCTTCAGTCTCTCTTAAAAAATCTGTTTGTGTGGTTGTTTTTCATATAAATGTGTGCTTTCTTTGCCCTTGTTCAATCCCATATCATGCACAATCTCTCAAACACACAACTATATCCTACAAAGTATCAGTATTAGATAACCACAATTTTTTTTATTTTATAATTAAAAAAACCCCAGAACCCAAAATCCCCAGCCTCCTCAATACTCTCCCTACCTCAGCCTCCTCAATAATCTTCCTATACCATGAAGAGCGTAGAATTGAAGAAAATTTTTTTGAGGTTATATAATAATTTAATGCAGAACCGCATAAAATTAATTCCTATGCCTTTTATTTTTTCTGGAATTTGTATGTGTGGTTACACTGTATTTGTTGAAATAAGGGTTGAATTGTTTCTAAAAAATTATAGGAAATGAGCTGTCAGAGGAAAGAAAAATCACACTTACATGTCCATGTATTCTATTCTTATCTTGACATTCACAATTTCTTGTAAATAAAAAAATGTAGTTAAATATGCAATTAAAAAGAAGTATTCCCCATTGCATTTATTAAAAGCTAAATTTAAAAAAGAATGGTAAGAAATACATCTGCTTTATGGTTGCTATAGCACTGTGCATTTCACCTAACCTCTTCTGAAAGTTCCTGATTTCAAGGTTACATTAAGTGTCTTACTATATTATTATTATAAAAAAAGATTTTGACCCCAATGCACTGGTAGAAAGCTAACCATTTTCTCTTTGAGTGCCAATTACTTTGTACAGATGTACCTTCAGGACTCTTTGATTCAGTGTGCAACCCATAGACAGAAAATGAGTCCTTTAACTTTTCTATACATACGTATCTGGCAGTATTTTAAAAGGGAGGCAACTGTCATCAAATAATAATTTTTCCCTTTTTTAAAAACTGCAAACAAACCTAAAAATTCCAGTTATTATCTTTGTATTACAAGACCAATTAGAACAATGGAAAAAAGAAGTAAAAATACCCATTATCATTTTTTGTTGCTCTTGGGACATTAAAGTGCAAAAAAAAAATTGCTGTGAGGCATTTTAGATCCTTAGTGAGAGATCACTATTTCAAGCATGATATCAGGTGAAAAATAAAGCCTCAGGAAGTTATGAGGTCTGACCCATACAAACCTGTTTAACGAGTGTGTAAAATCTCATGAAATTCCACAAGATTGTGTCTGGTTTTCTTCCCTAATGAAAACAAAACCTGAAGCAGCCCCATCCTCAACTAGTTCACAAAGCACAGAACAGAAAATGATTGTACAAAAAGGAAACTGCAGCCAATATCTTATCTTTCATGATGCTAATGATGTTCTTTGAATGTGGAAAACATTCATTTTGATACACAGATCACATTCAATTTGCTTTTGTTTAATGATTATACTCTCCTTTGTTACTTGCAGCTCAGGTAAGGCAGATATGCCCATAAAACTATATTGCTTATGGGTCTCTTTGGTGTTTTTCCTTCACACTGGAGTGGAATGAAGAAATACAAGACAGGTGAAAATGTCTGAGATGAGGCAACTACATTTGGACCTTAAAATGCCTGTACAGGTGTCAGGAAATCCCTCCACAGGAGTTCTTGCAGAAAGTCAAAACTTTCTGTTTTTATTCAAACCTCCCCAGAGGACATGATGAATTTCAGCTGATAAAATTGAAGACAGTTTGTGTCTCTTTGCTTTCTATTGAGTGGCACAGCAGTGGCTTGCAAGTATGTAATTTTCAGATTTAAAACCAATCGACTGGGCCCTTTATTCCACCTACAACTGCAATTGTTGAATGAAGGAGGAAGAAAGGACTACTTTGTAACAACTATTTCTCACTTCTTTTTATCTATCTTCCAGCCAGCACTCACCAAACAAGAATAGGAGTCATTCAATCTGTGATCCAAGGTCTGTCTCTGAAGCAGTCTAAAGAGGGAAGCATGGTCAAATTTGCAGGGATTAGCAGAAATAAACTCATCCATGCCATGTTTCTGGCCACGGTCTGTATCTGTTATACAAAGGAAAAATGTGCAGAACAATACATGTGAGTGTGTGTTCAGACTTACAAACACCAGTGTACGCATGGCATATAAGAAGTCTCACTATCTAAGCCTGCTTGACAGTGTCTCAAAGAAATAACTCATATAGAGAGATGCTTGCAGGTGAATTATTATAGAATCTTGATCTTTTAATCCGAAAATATTATTTCTGAATTATTTTTTATCATACCAATTTACGGAGTGTAACAGTGAAAAAAAAAATGCTACCCCACTAACAGATAAACCAAAATTTAGAAAGGCTGCCAGAAAACACAACACAGTACATAAAAAAAGTGTTAAAGCATTGTTTTCTAGTGGGGTCCTCAAATATTTCAATTTAAAAGCAATGTTAGGAGTAGAAAAGTATTCTGTAATTTCCTGGTTTAGTATGGTTCTCTTTCTAATTTTAGCAAAACAAGCACAAAATAAAAAAAAAATTTAAAAAAAAAAAAGAAAAAAATGAAAAAACCGAAAAGAACCCTAAACAGGTTTATGCATTTATTTCTTCTGAAAAGAAAGAGCATCTTTACTGCAGTTCAAAGTACCACTTAATAGAAATATTCAGCATGGCTTGAAGCCTACTTCTCAAATGGCAAACTGGAGCAGAAATGAACACACTGGCTTGAGCTAGGTCATTTCCAGCCTTCTTTTTGTACTCGGCTTTTAATGAGACAAACCTCAGTGTAGTAATGGCAAAGAGCTCCTCAACCTTCCAGCAAAGTGTACTGAAAAAGGGAGCAGCATTTTGTGTAAATACATTGAGAAAGCATACCATCCCAAATGGCACTTCAATCAAAGGCCCAAATTTATTGTTCTTCACAGATTGCATCTTTCAACGCCTTTAAACCCCGCGGGTTTATCAAAAGAGAAGCTCTAGTGATTGCTTTCATTAATGTTATGTTTTGTCAAAGTCTTCAATGTGAATTATGTATCTAGTATGGACAGAAAAAGCCTTACAGTGCCCAAAAGGACTAGTTATGTATTAGCACATTAGCTGTCTTGGATTCTATAGACTGTACTGGGGTGAACAGGCCTATCAACTTAAAAATTGACTTCCCCTTTCAATAGGGTCTTAGCTCTTTGTTCCTTCAAATTCAAACCTAGGTCTTTTTATATTCGTTACCAGAAAAGTATAGATCTAAGTGTATCCTAAATGCAATTTTGAAAACCTGCATAGTAGAAATCTAAAATTTCTAAAGAAAGGAGACAAAAGTTTATTGATTAAACCCAATTATAGAGTCAGGTTCATAATAAAACTCAATATTGATCTGTGAGCATGATGCTAACATAATCAGTCACATTTAGAAATTTAGCCCCAGATCATATTGATCCATGTCAAGTCCAACTTTCAGCTGTATTTGTGGATGGGAGAATTATTTAATTCAAGCTGAAAGATCTGCAACATCAAATCCTAGAAAGATGCAGAAACTAATTCATATCACTTGGCTTTGCATTGTCAAAGCAAGAGTCACATCCATGTGACAGATTTCACCAAGGTGGATGTAGCAAATAAACAGTATGACAATATGTCGATGGTGTAAGGTATGAGACCATCACCCCAGAGAGGCAGCAGCATGTGTTTTAAATGCTTGAAAGATCTGCAGCATATGTGATTACATAGATTAGCAACATTTCAATGAGCATTAGACTAGCCTATCATTAATGACAAACCTAGCTCATATTTTTGACACAGGTACAGAAAATGCTCTCTCTTAATTAGTGCTATTTAACTGTATTTAAACATATTAATTCAAAGATAAACAAGAGATACCAACACAACTACATTACCAAAAGTACTGAACAAACACATGAAGTTATCTATAGCTTCCAAAATGTCTAAACACAGATAAAAGTCTTTCAAATTCGTTATATTTAATGTGCAAGTGACTGATTTCAGCATTCCTTACAAGTTTTCCCTCTTATAAGAATATCAGGTTTATCATAGACTATAAATATTATTCATAGTCATATGACATAAAAGAAAAAGCACTAGTATTTCTTTTTGCCGTCAAGTAGAAAACTATATAGAGATGAATCATTCTAAAATAACCTTTTTTCACTGGTTAACCACACCAACACAAAAGATGCCCCTTTTTAAAGGGAGAAAGTATAAGTACTGACAAATAATTTAAGTATTTTGAAATCAGGAGATCGGATATTTCAAATTAAACAGATCTAGCATACTGATAGAGTATACAGATGATCATAATGAGTAAGGTGACCTATTGAACACAATAACACAATACAGCTTATGAAAGCAAAATTTGCTATTACATAACTTGGGCAAAACAAGCATAAGTATTGGTTTAAAAGTATAAATATTTGCTAGATTTAATTCTAACAGAAAGATCCATGACTGATCATCTTTTTTGAGTGAAACAAGTGGTTCAAATAACATTGACAAACAGTAACAGAAGATCTATTACCAACTGTATTTAAACAACAGAAAAACAACTAAAAACTTACCTGTGCCAGCTGTAGGCAAGTAGGAAATAACAGAAAAAATAGATCTAGTGTAACACATTGCATTTTTATTTACTGCTATGATGTACATACAAGATAACTGGTAAATATTTTGAAACAAAAAGGAATTAAAAGAAATTAGGAACTTGAGCAAAGATCAGGAGGAATTAATAAATGGTCTATTGTTGTGACTAAAAAAATTACTCAAGACCCTACTTTTAAAATTGTTATAGTGATTTCTTTTTTTCAAATTCATACATAAATGAGCTTTAGCTGTCCTGTTCAAACAACATGGAAACGCAAAAGGCATATAAGGTCCTATATTGTCATTTAAGAAAAAATACAAATCCATTTTCTTCTACACTTTCTCAATCTTGGAAAATATTGGGAAGATATCTGGGGAGCGCTTTGAAGCAGTAAATTGCTTTTTCACAATTAGTTTTTCCTCCCTTCTTAATCAAATTTGTTGCCATGCTTTACATGTTGCCTTAAAGTCATTGTCTGCTATTTCCACGCTGCACTACCTGTTTCAGGTTGCATATTTAATCTTTTGGAAACTATCCTTTTTCTTTTGGATCAAGGTAGGACAAATAAGTACTGTTTCAAACCACGTTAAAAACTAACAAAAGCTATTGTAGGAGTTTTAGAACATTCTTTGGGTGTTCTTTTACAAAAAGATATTCATTTGGGCAGAATAGCATTCTAAGTATGCCTTTTGCCACCTTTGCAAGAAACCTTAAATTTTAGTTCAGTTGCAAAGGCTATTAAAATCATCACATCCTCAGTGATTCAGCTCATAGAGTTGACTGAATTAAGACGACCAAGAATTTGATGCTCATGGCACATTCTCAAGTGGTTCTAGCATCCCTACACAACATCTCTGCCCCGTTCCAGCCCAGAAGGAAATACACATTTCCTGCATCATCTACTCTGTGCTAGGGTGAACTCCAGGTACTGGCCTTGCTGAAGGGTGACCTACTCCTTCTTGTGGCTCTCAGAAACATCTCTGCTTGATTTTAAGCATTGTGAAAGCAATTTGAACTAGCTCAGGCAAGCAGGAAAGAAGAGAAGGTAGAGGAAAGCAATCTAGTATTGCAGGGATGAAAAAGATTTAAAGACTGAGACTAGTAGGGGAAGAACTATGACTTTGTTCCAGAAGGGGCTGGAACTGGTCGAAAAAGACAGTGGTAAGACATGCATTACATTTCTTCAAGTGCCACTCCAGACAGATGGTGACAGCTTACATTGGGAACATTTTGACTCCTAATCATTGACCAGGACTCCAAAGTGCTACACAGGCCAAAGAGACAATCTGTGACCCCAGAACTTTATATTTTAGGTATCAGGCCATGAAATAGCTTCTGCAGAGAGACTGGCAGAGAATGAGAAAGCAGCTGGCCCATGCAGCCTGACTAGCAGGCTGGGGATACCACATGCACTGATTGCCAGTATTTTGCTTAAGGGCAGATTTGAAGGATTGTAGATAGCTTTTACTAGTTTTCCTGACTAGTACAGAAGAGAGATGACAGGTGACTTACTGGCTGCCTAAGGTGGTGGAGGCCGGTGTAAGCATTTTCTGTTTGAAAGGGAGATGGGGATGGTTGGAAGCAAGCAGGAAATGGACATAAAGGGGAATGGGGAAAGATGCAGGAAGGGTGGAGCTACTCCAGTCTTCCAGATGGCAAAAGGGTATGGAATGGACATAAAGCTGCAACACCTCCCAAGAAAACTATGTCATATGAAAAAAATCTCTTTTACTTGTTTGTTCCTAAAAATGTAATTCATTAAAAGAGATTGTCTCTGAACTCATAAGGGTGTAGGTTCAGAATGTTGCTTGACTTTGTATTTCTTCATTAAGACATATCAATACCCTCATGTGCTGCTTTTAACTCCTGTGTTATAAACGAGTTATTAGCAGTGCTAAGCACTCTAGCAGCCTTTTCAATTGTATGAATATATTTCCTAATACATTGCTCATTAAGAAAGGGATCACTTCCTGAACCTTTATGTGATTCAAATGAATCTATTTTTCATTGGTGCTTTCCTTGAAACATTAATGTCCTTGGGAAACTTCTGGCTATTCTACAATCATGCATCCTTAAAGACTGTGTTCTTTCATTCAACATGCTTATGCAGAACACTGGAACTGAAGGTCAGTCTCCTTTTCATGATCACTGCTGACATTAGCCTGTCTTCACTTTTTTTTTGGAGTCACCTAATACCATTAAAATGCAATACCAAGTTACTTAGAGATGAAAAAATTGACTAGTATACATTTTAGAAGTTGGACGTACAAATTAGTAGTTTGATTCTGTTAAATACCACTTCCAGATGCTTTTTGTAACTGTCAAGAAAATTTCAGGATGAAAGAAGATATTTTATAAACACAATACAGAAAACCTTGAAACATTTCTCCTCAAGCTTTTTTCCACATCCTGCAGTTTAAAAATATTTAAGTTTCTCCAAGTAATTGAAAATTCTTTTTGAACATTTTATCAGAGTGAATTGATTTTTCATCTTAGAGGATACAGAAAATGGGGACAGAATTTCAAGGCTTGAGCGCCATTAACTGACATTTGTTTCGCAAAGCCCAAGCTGGTTTACTGATTTCTGTAAGTGGAGATGGCATTGCATGATATATTGCAGAAACTAAAACAATGTGATCTTCTATTTGTCAGGAAATGCTTAAATTGTGCATTAATAGAAAAATAAAAATCACAGAAATAGTAATTGACAAATTATCTGGTCAAAACTGTATTTCCTAATACTAAAAATGTACCATAGTAAAGAAGAAAAACTTGGAAATTAATTTCATTTAATATATATGCCAGCTCTGAAGTACATGGTGTTATATCTTGATTAGAAATAAAAGACACTTAGCTTCATGCAAACATTTTTCTAGGGGAAAAGAAAATGAACTTCTTGTGAAACTGAATGTACTTAAATGTGACAAAAGGTCAGCTATGGAGTCTTCTTAGGAGTAAAACTATGCCTCAAGAAATTCAGCATAGTATATATTTAAATGAAGTAGGACTCCTAGAAAATTATTTAAGCTTATATCTGAAAACCCTGGTTCCTGAAGTTTCTTAAAAACTGATTAATTTGATTATGCCCATTTCTACCTCAAGTGCAAGAGATGGAATAAAAAAAAAATTCCTCATGTAGACAGAACTGGGGCATTACAGAAATCAGTCAAACAATGGTTCTAAATATCACATTAAATTAAATTCCACAAGTTACTCCATTGCAAAGAAATTTATGAATTATTATAACTTACAAATTATTTTGTGAATTATTACAAAATATCAACATTGAAGTATATTAAACCCAAAGGAAAATAATAATTTAAATATGGGAAATAATAGTTTAAATACAGATTTTTGATTTATATACAGTTCAGTCATATGAGTTTGTGTAAGTAGATACATAAGCATGACAGAAAAATGCAAGATATTTTAGGCTTTTGAGCTTCCCTTAAAATGTCTTTAAAATAATTCTTACCTTTTCTATGGTTTCCACCTAAGAACCGTAGTCCCTCTAAATAATGTCTAAAATAATATCAAGATGTGATAATTTAATTGCTATTTAATTCTTTAGCATTATCTGTAATTTTATTTCCAAAACCACAATTTCGGTGTGTTCGTGAAACTTGTGATTGTTTTTTGTACCTTTTTCTTTCTATAATTTTCACTGCCCTGCAGCCAGAGTTTTCTAGTTGGTTTCACTTACAGGTAAACACCATGTCCAAAACCAGGAGCAGATCCTTGGCCACTGCTGTCAGTGGCCACTTCTGTACTTTCTAAGTGATGCACATAAAGTAGGGGCATTAGGCGGGAGCACAGTGAACTCCCACCACCCAGCAGAAATCCAGGGAGGAGGTGAGCAGAAGCACTTCTTGGCTGTTGCCCCACCTTTGCTTTTGCTGTCTTGGGTTATGTAACCAAAGGTTTCTATTTCATCTGTTGAAAGTAGCTGGNCTGTCACTCCAGGAGGACTTCTTTGGACTATTACATGACCAGGGTGTCAGGTCATATTCTGACTCTGTCAGTGTTTCTAGGATTTGTTTGTTCGTTTGCTTGCTTTACTACATTTGTGTTTTTTTAAATATTCCTAGAAAAGAACTGCTATTCCTATTCTGAAATCTTTGCCTTAAAGCCCTTAATTGCAAAATTGTAAGAATTTTGGAGGGAGGGGGTTTACATTCTCCATTCCAAGGGAAGCTCTAGCTTTCCCTGGCGGACACCCATCTTTTGAAACCAAGACATTGCAATGTTACTTCCATACTGCTTCACCTTAATGGACCCAAACCAAAAGATTACTCTACAAAACTGTTTCTGATTAATTCCCTTCTAAATTGTTTCAGATGAAAAACAGATGTCAGTGCTTTTGTGAGTATAAACTTTTTTCAATAATCTTGACATTGAAAAGCTCAATGACATTGACAGCTCCTCAGGATTTTAGATAAATATTACTAAGTTTAACTAGCACATTTTACTGTTTTCTAAAAGCAAACTGATGTAGGATAACAGGATGAATAGAATGTCATGAGACTGAGTGATAGCAGGATCGAGGGAGAAAAATGGGTTTGGGTCAACGTGCTACAGAATTCAGATACTAAACCAAGTTTAGTCTAAAACATATGTCTCCCTTCTACCACTATGCATGTATGGTTATATGATAATTAAAAAGGATTATTGTATAATAATAATATGATAGAGAAATTTGATGGCTAGTACAAAAGGTCGTTGGACTGTACTCCACCTCTGTAACAACATAAAAAATATATATATATATGCTTTCTTTGTCCAGGTATCTACCTGACAGAATACTTTCAAAGAGATAATATGAAGATTGTAATTTAATATTACACTATGTGCCAAAAAAATCCAGAAGCCCATCTATTGCCTTTTAACTTACAATATACTGTATGCACAGCAATTTTTTGGTAACTAATACATATAATGTATGATAAAGCTGACCTATATCTATAAAAATTCTGAGGATAGCTTGGTGCTTTTCTATTCAACACTAAACTGGCTGGCTAATGAAAAATATAATGCAAACCAAACACTGTCTCCATGGTAATATATGGGTCAATTGTAGTGAATATGAAGCTAATTGCTGTATTTTCATGGATTATAATAAAAATAATGACCTGCAAGTCAGGATTTCCCTTGTTGTTAATAATAATCTTTGTTAAAGAGCTTCTGGCTAACAATGAACTGCTAGACACATTTGCCTAGTGAATAAGTTCTGCTTAATTAAACTTTGTTGAGGTAGCTGCTATATATTTTACCAGCTAAAACCAAAACCAAAGCCACAAAAGAAAAAAAAAAGCTAACTTACAAGGTGGGGATATATCTGTGCTGGCATTGCCTCCTTTAAGATTTGTCTTCTGAGCTTGGCTTGCAGGAACAGGCTTGTAAGATTGACCTGTGGCTCTGTACATAGCTTGAACCCAGAGTATTCTATCTTGCTCATCGTCACTGGCAAATATCACAGTATCGCCTTCTTTAACAGCGTTGAAAAACATTCGACCACCCTGAAGACCTGAAGCAGCAAATAAGAAGGTAGTCTTGATAAATACAAGTTACTTTTAAATCACCATCAATGTTTATTACATTATTGGTATTACTCGGAGTATGTGTGTGTGTGGAGGGGTGTGTTAAAACATTTTACAGGTATTTATGATGTAGAAATGAGATAAATCTAGAGCTATAAGGATCAAACAGTCATACATAGAAGTAACGTAAGTAGAATAAATACAGAAATCACTGGAGAAAATATTTACATGACTCTAAATTCAGCTCCAACTCATTTTTTTATTCATCTTCTCTCTGCCATATGCTATTTTGCTTTTTTTTTTAACATATTCTCCTTCCTGGTACGATTTTATTCGCTGGAAATCTCTGTCAACTTTATCTCTTATTGAACAGAGACAGCTCCATATCCTTTATCAGTGCTGCTCTTCCTTAGTCCTTTTTCTCATCCCAGTGTTTTTTTTCTGAGAGCACGTAATGAGAACAGGACACAACAGTCAACATGGCTGTGCTAGGGATTTCTTTATGACAGAATTGTCTCAGTTTTCCAAATGCCTTCTGAGCATTGTTTGTCTTCTCTATTATTCCAAACATTGACACAATATTTTTAAAGATCAATCTTTAATGTCTCAGAAGTCTCCTAATTTTGTAACCCTCCACTGCATAGGTAGATTTGTTTTTCTCTGCATGTGATTTCTCTCTTCCATTTTAACATTAACTTGTGGAGATATTTCTGATATCTCCAAATTTAGTTTTGATTACTATGAGTAACTTGTCTTTCACAGGCATTGCCATAATTCGTCTTCTTTTCTACATTATTTATGAATATACTTCACAGCATACTGACACATGCCACCACCATCAAAAAGAGAAAGGGGGAAGTCTGATTAGAATTCACTTTTTTTTTCTTGTATTATATGTGGTCTTAGAGTGTTTCAGGAAACTTTAGCTTAAAGTTTATTTTTCATTAGTCATACAACAAGCTGCTTTCTAAAAGCATGGTTTTTCACACTAGAAAGTCCTAGTGGAATAATTGACAAAGAACCTTGGGAGTTTTTGCTGCTAGATAAAAAGAAGAAAATTGAAAGAGCTATTTTACACAAATATATTGTGCTTCAGTATCCTACTTCAAAATCATGAAAAGTACCTGTGTGAGGAGCTGTGTAATCCACAGTATATCCTTCCAGTTGCATCAGTTCCTGAGGCTCAGATTTCTTTTCTCTGTAACTGCACATTGCAAATGTGTATTGGCTAACCTGAATAAGAAAGGACTTCTTAATTACCAAATTCCATTTCAGAACTGTATAATAAATGTACCATGGTTTAAATTAGCTTTCATTTGCACTGAATAAATAAATCCTCCTTTTTTCCCCTTTTCCCAGAAGTATTTACAGTGTAAAATTTCTCCTCCCTTCCCCTTTCTGCCAAAATGAAGGAAAAAAACTCTTAACAAAATAACCCATAAACACACCTCTCTGCAATTTCCTCAAATACATTTTGGGCTGGCACTTTATGAAAATATTAAGGGAAGCATTTAGATTCTGGTAGGGAAAACACTTAGTATTGTGGTACTGATCAAATTACTCAGCATACTGTAAGAGGAAAAGAAAGAACTGTGTTCCAAGAAACTGAGAAAACCAGAACTTTTATGGATAAAAGTACTGCGCAGAAGGAACAGCACAATCATCATAAAACTGGAAAATGAAGCATATAATCTGGCCAATTCTAGTTAATGATGGCAAGCATCAGGACCTTCGGTTTGGTTTTATAGTTTAATTTCAGTACCTTTTCCATCTGTGTTCTCACCCATCCTAGTGCTGCTTGGCTCTCTAGATAATGCACTGTGTAGGCCAAGCTGCTTGCAGCTGGCATGGGCAACATTAGTTACTTGTCATCAAGTACAATTATCAAAAAACTTATATAGCAAGAAGAAGAGAATCTGTCACCAGGTAATTTTTGACTCTGTCAAATAGAATAGAAATTATAAGGATAGGTGAGAAAAAGCTGATGAGAAAGATAAAGAATGATAAAGAAATAAATGTAATATCTGGGAGGAGAAAAACAATCCCTGAAACAAAACCAAGGCGTTCCCAGATTTACATGAAGAGCTGGGAGAACTATAAAAGATGACCAGAAGAAAGAGCATGTGAATCTGTGAACACTTGAAACTGAAGGGAACTGAATGTACATGCATCTCTGAAACGATCATCTCCAAGGACTGTAGGATACCTGGCCAACAGACTTGGTTTAAACTATCTGTAAAATTATGCTAGGATCTGCAGATAGGTAAGGAGCTCATCTGATATATAATGGATCATTTTTATTTTGACTGCTGACTGCTCAGCTAACTTATCTAAATTTATTCTTTCAGCTGCAGCTTCAGGAATGATCCTTTTTGAAGTAAAATTTGGACAGCTGATTTCAGCTTCATTCATATACTTGCTGGTCCTGTACCTTTATTCTTTGTAAAAGATTGATGATTTTGAAAATAAGGATGGAATGTGTGATTATTATCTGAGTAATGCTCTACAAATATTTCATTAGTTTATGTACTGGGGCTTTTTTGAAACAGGACTATGCTATCTATATGGATGCAGTGCATGGTTAGTGAACAACCTTGGCACAACCTGTACAAGCAAAAGGAACAGGTGTTAACAGCTCTTTCTGTAAAGTGGCCATCAGGTCTCAAATACCAGAGCCACAGCAGGAGTCTACAGGGGAGAGAAACTAAACATAGCTCTTCTAGTTTTAATTATTTTGTTAAGTAAGCAAAGACAGTTTTACAGGAGATAAGAATCTGAGAGACACTGTCAGGCAACTGAAACTGAGTGTCAGCTTTCCACACCAGATTTGGTACATTCACTTAAATGGGCACACCAAGACCACATTAAATATACATAAACACAAAAGACAATCTAGTCTACCCCAAAATTCAGATTTTCAGGCCAGAAAGGGACTACTACAAGCAACCAGCCCATCCTCCAGCATGACAGGCATAGCAGAATCTAATCTCTCTATTTGCACATTGAGCCCACAGTTTTGCTTGCATTCATAGTATATTTCAGAGAATGACCATTCTTTGGTTTAATTATTTTAAGGTATCCCTGAGCTGACAGGGCAGGGCCTGTCAGACAGGATCCAGCTGGGAGCAGGGCAACCAGCCCCAGCCCCAGCCCTGGGCACAGGCCAAGGATGGACTGGGATGTGGGAACTGGAGACCACCCCTGCTGTGGCATTTCTGGGGCTGGGGATGATGGCCCCAGGAGGGTGAAATGGGAGTCTGGGCTCTGGGCAGAGGCAGCCAGGGCTGGTGGTCTCCTTGGGAGGGGACCCTTGCATGGGGCTCATCCATACGCTGTGCCCTTTATTCTAAGCCTGGCAGCAGCATCACCTCTGTCACTGCTTGGTATTTTCCTGCTTATTGTCCCACAAACATATACGCCCTCATGGGCAAGCATGGAGGGAGCTGTTGGCTAGTCATACAATTCTAAATCCTTTGCAATTAGCTTGATATTTTATGAGAGCTTCCTCCTTTTCTTTGTAAACTGCATCTACAATTTTAATTTTTGAGACTTGGCACTCTAGTAAAAACATTTTGCAATTTGTTCCATTTGGTTGAATGAACTAAGCTGGCAAGGACCCATATTCATCTCTCACATTTTCATGTCGACAGTTCCACATAACCACACTGTATAGGCAATCTGAGCCATCAAAAGGGAAACTAGAAAACACTAATCACGGAAATGCATAGGATACCCGTATTTTTTCAGATTTCTCCAGCCACTGAATGTTTTTGAAGAAAAACTTGAGTAAGATCTGGGCTATGTATCTTTATTCATCCCTAACCTTACCACTATAACAAGCATTATGATGCTGCTGATTTTATTTTATCGGACATATTGCAAATACGTTCTTTTATTTTAAAGGAATAATCAGTCACAATCGGTGATTTCATCTTTTTGTTCAAAATGAGAAATTTTGAAGTTTCTTCACCAAAGAAACAGATAGAAAATTCCAGAAGATTTTTTGGGGGAAAATGTCTCAACAAAATAAAGAAATACAGAACTTGCCTCATTTATTCACACTTGAAGTCTCTTAAACCCTTTTCCTTATGGTCATCAGTGACTGCTCTCACTTACTACAAAGAGAATCACCAGCACTGCCTGAAATAACCGTTTCTAATATAGATCCATGACTGGGTTTAAGCGTATTATTAGTAGTAAATGGAGCTGTAATCAGCTTTGCCTAAGAATTCAGCAAATTAGCATAAATACTTTGTAGCATAATGAGTACTCAAAAGTCAGGACCATGTACAACACATTCTCAGACAAAAGCAGAATCAGTTTGTCCACTTGAATGGTAATCTTAACAGAACAAAAGGCAATCCTCTTCCTACATTCACTTGAATTTTGTAATTTTCCAGATGTCCAAACACCTGACTACCAGCTGTTCTACCTGTTTTGTAATAAGGGGGAGAACCAAAAACCTATGCATTTATGACAAACAAATACAGAAATGTGATTGTGACTTATGAGGAATGTCACTAAGGGGTGTCCCCACGGGGCACAAAGACTCCTTTTAATGTGCTGGGAGGAAGTGTTACTGCACACCTGGCAGCTGACTCGTGGTGTCTGCTATAGGCCATCACAGCCCACTCCAGGAGTTCAGCAGCAAGAATTAGCCTGCGTGGTTTGTGTATTTAAAAAAAATTGCCCATGAAAAAAATGACTGACTTTTCAAACATTTGACCAGGTGAAATTAAAATGACAGAAGTGAATCTGCATTCCAATTGCTGGAGGAAGATATCAAACAGTAAATTAAGTGAGACACATCAGGTCCAGCTGAGGCTTTTTACCAACCATGTTATGCCCCTGTCTTTTTCTGGTTTTAAATTAACAACCTTTTAGAGAAGTGACTGGATACTACAGGATAAAAATCAAATAAAATGAAGAGCTAAAATTTCCAGATACTGTAACCTTCCTATGACATTGATCTGTTCTTTCAGAAACCACTAACAACTTGTAATAGATGCAGCAATAATGAAGGTGCACATTACTCACATCACACTTGGAAAAAATCAACATTATTCATCTAATGTCACAACTGAGTTAAATTTTCAAAGTGTGTGTAATCATACTGGTAGCCTTTGTTCTAGCACTGGATTTCATGTCCTTGATATTTACTACTGTAAGCTAAAAGTTATAGAGAAAGACTTGTCAATATGTCAATAATATATCAATACGACAGACTGGTTCAATACTGAATGCTTATTTCACATGTACTGACTTCAGTTTATTGCCAGTGAATGTATCTCAGCAGGACTATATAAATGAGCCAGAACTGTCTGGACAGTAAATATTGATTTAACATTGTATTTTTTATATAGCTTTATTGAATTGATAGCTCTTTTAAAATGAAATAGATGACCAAATCCCATCACAGTAGGAAAATTCCTGTAATATTCTCCTCCAGTATTTCAATTTCAGCATAGAGAGTAGAAAATAGTTAAAATTAACTTGACTGGAATAAACCAGTCTCCCAGATGATCATCCCATATGGCATGCACATAAAGACTAAATGTCTCTTAGATGTACAATTTAGAAATCAGATGACACCTGTGGCTTAGAGGAAAAGAACAAGTTCATTCTTTTTGCAAAAGGAATGACAAGTTGGATGAGTGTTGAAGAAAAGCATGAAGGACAAGAGAGCATGTAGTCTTACTCGGTTTTTTTGCAACTTGAAGTTATTTTCTGTTCACAGCCATGCCTTGACAGCTATCCTACATAGAGATCTCACCAACAAATATTAATAATCACAAAGGACCTTAGTAAAATCAGAACCCAAATGAATTCTGTAGAATTTACAGAACCTCCTTCAAATTCTCTTGGCTTTTTACATTAATAAAGAACTTGTTCAGTAATTTTCTTTTACAACCTTGTGATTTTAATAACTTAAGAGTAGGAGATCAGGTGAGTGTGACTGACAGAGTGATAAAGAAATCAGGCTTTCTGTAAAGTAGTTTTAGAAGTTTTTTTTTTTAAGAAAGCCTCATTAGCAGGCTTCAATCTTTGTATGATACTTATGGAGACTCGGACTTTAAGACTTTTCCATCAATAAAACAAGGGAGACAGAACAACATTCTGTAAACTTACTGTGAAGAACATCAAATGTAATCTGAAGACAAACACCAACAGAAAACAATGACTTTTTTCCAAAGACTCCCTAAAAACATTAATTTCTCTGTTCTGACCACTCAAAATCTACTCTACTGTTTATCTCAAGTCAGTAGCACCATTCATTAGCATGCGAAAATACTAACACCTCTGGGTTTGGACAAAAAGTTATAAAATATGAGCCTAGCACATTTTTGTGGCCAAGAACAACTACTACATTTATCGTATGGTATATATATATAAATTTCACCATATTTTCTGTAACAATTATATAATTTTACCCATTTTATTGTTGCAAGGAAGAAAAAAAAATTAAAAAATCAGAAAAAGTTCTTAATATTAGTAATGTTGCTTTAATTTCAAAGGCCAGAAATATTTGTTGAGATAGAATTAATTAAACAGCAAGTACAATCCATCTTGTTAAATATGTTCATTTTAAATTGAGTGCTGATAAAGAGCTGTCAGGTTATTACAAGATCACAAAAATTTCATCCAGAAATTTCTAGGTTTCAGCTGAAACATTGCTCAGTGTAGGGACGCAGTTATAAATATCTGTAAAACTTTGTAACATTTCTGTTTACTAGACATATAAGTAAAAAAAAAAATTAAAAAAAAAGAAGCTTGGAGTAGTACTGCATGTGTTGCCTGAAGAGAATGACTTACAAACTACTCCAGAAATCATACATAATTTATAGTCCAAGAATTATTTTATTGAAATTTCATGGCTGGCTACTACTAACCTGAACAAGGACAAAGTAGCGTTTCTTCCACCGCTTCCAAACCTTCTGTCCTAGAGCATACAAGTACCTGCAACGGAAATAATAAAGGGAGCAGTTTTCCATTAATAAGAAGCATGACATCAGGAGGACCAAACACAGTGTATACACATCTGCGTATGCATTTACTCTATCTACTGAGCTGCTTCTTCAGTGTTGTCACATGTATATTTACTCATATCATAAAAATGCAAAGAAATGTTCCTTTTCACTCAAAACAAGACAAAAATCAGAAACAAATGATCTCATGTTGGCGAAGATTAACCTGCTTATCACTTATTATTTCACCACTTTAATCTGAAAAATAGAAAAAGTAGCTTAAAGTAGAACACTTTTGACTACACAGAAATACTATATGTTAGAAAAGTTCCCAACAGTTTTTATTCCATTTGGTTTCCACAGATTTGCTAGTGTTTATTTAGTCTGTGAGAAGTCAGTCCCAGAGATAGTGTGATAAAATGCTCACATAACACAGCGTCAGCAGACACACAAGATTAAATTTTTTTTCAGAGTAAAGTAGAATCTAATTTCCCAAACAGAAGCACTTCACTATAAAGGCTCTTAGATTACAAAAACTCCTTGTCACTTTAGCAATTTCCAGGCTTTGAATCAGAGGACATAATCAGAACTATCAACCGGTGAGATGAGAAAACCACAGATGCTGATACTGTCTGGTGGTGGAGAGAGAACACTCATTACCCAAGAATTTGCAGTGAATTTTCTGGCATTATAGTGACAGTTTTTCTGTCACTGTGGTCATGTTGCACTGTTGTTAACAAAGACAGCAAGAAGAAAAGGATGAGCTGTGAGATTGTAAGCAAGAGTCCAGGAGTGGGAAAGATCTGCTGCTTAAAACCAGACAGGAGAGCAAAATATTATGTATGAGATGCCCCTTCTGGCTGGCTAGCTTCTGTCGAGGACATCTGGTACAGCCAGGCTGGTCAAAGGCAGAACAATGATTGTTCAGTGAATGCTGGCTTCACAGGGGACTCTTCAGAGGATCCAGAGGATACTGGTACCCACATTATGAAGTAGCTATAATAACTAGGATGGGAGATGGTTGGTCAGATGACCGACAGATGAACATGGGCCTCTCTGGCAAGAGAATATGGTCTGCTGCCCTCTACTCATTTCTGTGGCTTTGCTGCCCAGTAGTTTGCACCTCAGTCAAAAAACAGAGCAATGAACCAACATCTTATGTGAAATGAGTAAGCAAGATAAAGGAAAAACCTTTTCTATACCTCCTAGGTGTACTCTCAAGAACGTTTTCTCCCACATTAGGCATCACAAAGGACAAAATTATGTCTCAAATATTCAGCGTACTGATTATTAATTGTTGTTTATCAGATTATGTAGTGGCTCCCTCATTATTATGACACCAGTGTTTGTCCTACTTCAACTTCTGCTACACCTGTATTGAAGGTCTACCTTACTTGGTTACTCTGATTTTTACTTGTATGAGCGGGAAAAAAATTTGCTTTGTGTACACAATTAAAAGTTGATGTGGCCGTCTTTGAATAGTTCAGATCTTGTCACAGTCTTTTTAATGTCTTAATTCTGTGACTATTATAAATTCAATGTAAAGAATGGAGTAAGGGTTATGTCAGAAAGGGTATCAAAAAAATGACCTACTAGGGTTTATTTAAAAATTTATAATATTTTGCAACTAAGGAAGCATTTACTTCACAGACTTATGGTCCCACATTCTCCTACAAAATACAAACTGTTTTCCTTTTCGTACCTGTTTCAGACCATTCGCTTTCCCCAAAGCACACAACATTGCTATTGCCATGCTAATCTCTTCATTATTGTCAGGTGGACGGAAAATAAATTATGAATTTCACATAGCCTTAAAGCTTAATGACATGAGGGAGAAAAGTAAAAAATCCACAGGTGGCCTTTGGTCTCTCTCAGTCCCAAGACTGCCTTGTTCTTCTTGGTGATACTGACACTGCATCTCCCTGTATCCCCTGGAGTGTCATGAAATTTTATTTGATATATGTCAGAAGGCAACCGCACCATTTTGAAACTATTTTGAAAATACAGTTGGAAATACACAGTCCTCCAAAGCTACAGTACAAAGACATCCTGACCATGTTTTCACCCTCTTGGCCTGTCTTAAATGACTGTAAAGAGGCCCTAGATTAACAAAGGCTTCTTGCCTCTTCCACATCAGAAAATGAGTAACCCAACCTTAGAAACTCCATGATAATTCTTCCTCATTAACTGATCCAGCTGCAGAAATGTGCCCTTAAAATAAGAAATCTTAAAAGAACATCTGTTATCAGAGAAAAGGTGATGTTTTAATATTACTTAGCTGTCTATTAGATTATTCTTCATATAAGATATACCACCTATAGTTCTGCAGTACAGGCAGAAATAATGTAAGATACAATGAAATCAAAAGTATAAAAAATTAAAGCACACAAAAGGAAATTAAATAGCAATGAGCCCTTTTTTCCTCCTACAAATTATTTCCAACTAAGGTGCTAAATAAGAGCTTCCTTGAGAAACAAAGGAGTGGAACATTAACTAACTTTAAAATTCACAGATCTTACATAAGACCAGGAATATTACAAAGAAAATAATATTCATGACACAAAGCTGGGATTTAGTATAGAAATGCAAAGACTTACGCTGTCTGGCTTTACAAATCGCTATAAACACACAGTTATAATATGTTATTAATCCCTCTTCCAGTGCCATCTCAAATGGCACCAGTTTTTTTTCTAATGTACCATTCAGCCATTTACAAGGGGTATATCCTGTGCTTATCCTAAGTGTGTCTGCTCCTAAGATAGAGAGATTAATTCTTACTCAAGAGTCTAACATTTTTAGGTGGAAAGATGCACCTAGGCTTCTAAAGTCTTCTTTGAGCCCCTCTTTGTCATTCATTTTCTTTTTNAGAAAAAAAAAAGAAAAGAAAAGAAAAGAGAAATGAGGACCTAAGAATCTTCAAGAACCTTGCTATATTTAGACAATCCCATCTAGGCTCTGTAGAAACTGCAGTTGATGTCTAGAATAGAAAAAAACCTACAATAGCCAGTTTTCACAATTCAATGACACTTGGGTTTCACAATTGGAGCAGAAGATTAATTGGTTAACAGAAGTGAGCTAAGTCTTAGAGCCAAGTTGAAGACTGTTTTATTTTTAAGATGAGGAACTGCGTAACTTTTCATGAGTCTCAGGTAAATGCCAGTACAGCAAACCAGAAGAGAATCTCACAGTCACGAACTCACAGAGCTGTAGCCTGCTATTCCTCTGCCCATAAGTGTATCTGTATTCACCCAGAAGCCACAGTCACTCTCTCCATCTAAAATAACATACACAAAATGCACAACATCAATTGCTTAGACTATTTTAAACATCCTCAGCAGCAACAAGAAACACAGAACAGCCATTCATTTTAACACTGTACCTTTAGGCAAAAGATTTTGTGCAATACAAACAAGAAACTGATATTCAGAAGTGATAGTTCCCTATTTCTAAACACTAACCCCACCATTTGCTTCAATTTTTCTTGCTCTAATTTGGGCTCCAAAGTTGGGATGATCTAAAATAATTCTTGAATTATTAAAGTTCAGCCACATACAGGGAAGGAAGACAGAGATACCTCCCCTGTATCTGAACACTATAACAGTAAATGCTTAGATTTGTTTTGACTTCTCTTTAAGATCATGTTTTGAGAATGTTTAATAAACATTCTGGCAAGGAGGAAAGATTGCTGTTTTCATGTACATCAAAACATATATGGATGACAGACTTCTTCCTATTCTGTAAAAATATTTATTAAATATGTACATATAACATCTATGTCTGTACATATGCACATTAGAAAGTATATTTATAGTAACTAGGCATGTGTGGTTGCCTTATTCAGTTTTCTTATATTACTCACATAATTTCCAGTAACTTAAGATTGATACACCTGCTTTTACTAACCATATAGAAAATAGGACCTTGATCAAATGTGTTGAGTCGTTGTCATCTCAATGTGAAGATTTTCTCATGTTTTGTGGTAACATGAAAATACAACCAAATGTACAAACCATGCAATTACTTTTCTGAGACTTTTTCTTTTAAAAACAATCTGCAATCTTCTTTTCTTCAATATAATTTAATACTGCTTCCTTTCTCTTCATTCATTCCCAAATGAAAAAATAAAAATTGCATTTGTAGGAAGTCACAAAATTACATGATTATACCTCATAATGCTTACAACGTGGAACAAAAACCCTCCCATTTAATATTTAAAGTTAGTTTTCCTAGAAATCAAATAAACTTACAAGAAATTAAATTTCCACTACAAAACACAGAAACACCAGATAAAAATATTTTATAGATCTTCTCATCTTAGTCAGTATCATTTTCTTCTCCAGAAACAGAACAAATAAAATGAAAAAACATTTTCTGTAAAAAGTCTGGGCATAACCATGTTGTAATTACGTGACGTTTGAATATCCTCTCAAAGTGAATTTCCTTGTGCTACCAAACTGCAAAACCATGTTGCTAAATATTATAGTTCAGTTTCAGTTATGTGATGACATACACAGGAAGGAAGAAGGCAGCTTATTTGCTCTAAGTCCTCACCTCAATGCGAGAGTGCAGCGTTCCACTTTTTGATGAAAAAAATCAGCACTAATGAATAGCTGAAAAAGCATAATTGTGTGTGGAATACCGGAGCTATTCACTGAGGGAGAAATGAGAATGGACTTACTCCTTCTACAGAGATCATTTTTAGACCAGCCTTTTTATTCTAAGGAATGAAGCAATCTCTCTACATCTTGAATGATAAATTCTCTACTTGTAAAAGGCTTCATTTATCACAAACAATGAAAAAAATATAGAAAGAAAAATCAATACGTGTAGCAGTTTAGTCCAGCAAAGGGCTTTCTTAAAGAGAAACCTCAGTCAAGGTTGAAAGAGCAATTAATGCAGCCTCAAAAATCTGGGCCACTCTGATAGAGTTCGGTTAACATGTGGCAGAAGTAATCATCCACTTGTGAAAATGATTTTCAGTTCATTCTCAAACACCTTTCAGACACTCATGATCCCATTTAACTGACAACAATACAGGCTATCCGTGGGCATCACTGCATTCGATGAGAGAGCCAATGGGGACCAAATGCCCACAGGCACTTTCAGTCATCCCCACGTCTTGCATAAAAGGAATCTTCCTTGCACTGCATTCCTCCTTTTATTTAACCCTGCAAGATTAAGAAATTTTTTTGTTTTCAGTTGAGGACGAGGAGAAAACTGATTCAAGACAACAATATGACCTGGGTCATAAGAAACCTAGCTGTAAACATTCTCAGATTCATTTTAGTCCTTTCTGTGCTCTTGAGAAAGAGAACTAAATAAGCCTTCAACAGATGGAACGAAAAAAAAATCAACCTAAACTACTGTAATTATGCCTGCTAAGGATAAAGAAACGTTGAAGAATGTCAAGTAATAAAAACATCACAGCCACAGAAAACAGTTCCATTTATTCCAATAAGCAAGATACTCATTGTATGAACAAGAAAACATGTGGCTTTTTTTCCTGCTAAACACTTTTCACTTACAGTATAAATGGCTTTAAGAATGCTGGACAATCTGATATCCCTAGATTCTGTAACAGTGGTATCTTACTGCACTCCAGAGCGCTTCACCATTTGTGTATATGCACGCCAGTACTTACGGAACCTGTGAAGTAACTACAACGGCAGCTTGAGAATTATTAACCTAATTTATGTCATATCATGAAACCTATTTGGCATGTAGATGTGAGTATTTGTCAAGATAGAAAAACATCCTTTAGCCTTGAGAGAATTCCAGGCAATAAAAGAATGAAATCCTTCAGATGCAAAATAAATGTAGAAAGCACTCTGATTCTAATGTAATCTAATTGCAGTGTAAACAGGCAATGCAGCACTAGTGCAAAACAGCTGGTGCTGAGGAGCTGACATCCACCCTCTGTGCTTTATGAGGCATTTACTTCGGACTAGTTCTAAACTGAACCCATGCACAAAACAGCTACCAGAGTTTTGCAATATATATGGATATGCACCGAAGGTGATCTCTGGGTTTAATTTCATCTAAAAAGATAATAGTCTGTGACCACAAAAGCATGGAAATCAGGAGCTAAGAAAGTGAAATGAATTTATATTCTGATCTTGAAGTAGTAGGAAAAAATTAAATTGCACTGATCTCCCTTGAGCATTCTCTTTGGCTGCGGAAACAGTTCTTAACACTGACAGACCTTAAAGAACTTGCAAGCATCTTGAACACCCAGAAGCAGCTGGGTGTCCAGCCTAGACATCTCTCCATGTCACTGGAAGCACACAGCACTGCAATCAGACAGAAAAAACTGATGACCTTTTTCCAGCGTGGCAGTGATATTATTTGTGATCTAGAAAGCCTAAATTGCTGAGAACTTGTTTGCATGAAAAATTTACTTTTGTTTCTAGGTCATTCACATCCCCTGATGGAAACAGTCAAAAGGTGTTGAAAGCTTTGGTGTAGAGGATAGTAGGAGCAGTGAGCTCCTCCAGGAATGATATTTGGCTTTGATTATTTCTGACTGGTACTTCTTTTTACTGCCATTTTTGCACTGATACAATTTCAATTTCATAAAGAATACAGACCTCAGAAGAGTTACTTTTTTTTAAATAAAACGTGTTTGAAGAATGAGATACATATATTTTCATTCTAAAGACAGTAAATTCTAAGCATTTTCATAACATTTCTTGTAATTATGGTAAGTATTTTAAAAGTACTTATGAATTTGTATAAAGTGGTATATGTAAACTAGCAAAGGCATGAGGAGGCATGTTAAAGTTGGTATCCCTTATTTGTGATTTGAAATGAAGAACAGAAATTATGATAATGAATAAGTCAAGCACTTTCCTTTAATTTGTGTACACAGAAGGTGTAAATGTAGAATAATATGATGTTTTCAAATTATTTTTAAAGATTTTTGATAGCTGGATTTTTAAAAACATCCTTAAAAGAATTCAATTAAAACCACCACTTAAAAATATTGCCACAGCTTTGAAACAAATCAGTTTATCAAGTTCTCACTTACATAGCATTATTCTCTTAATAGGAGCATTACTTGACACTTATTCAAGTGCTTTTTAAACCAAGCAATTACTCCTCACAACATGTCCAGTGTAGGAGCTTGGTATTTCCACATTAATTTCTGTTGGGAGAGAAACCAAAGTGGAAAAGAACAAGACTGTTCAAAACTTGAGGTCCTAGTGCACCAGAAGAAACACTCAGGAAAGCCTCACAACAGCCCTTATCTTCCAGAAGTTGGAAAACGCATTTCAGAAGCTTGTAAAGCTGTTCAGCCTTTTAACTGCGTGTCAAAACATGCAATACACTCATGAAAAGAAAATTTTCTAAAGGGAAACAGCAAATTAAATATATTTGGCTTTGAAACTCCACTCTGTCACTTTCAGTGATCACGTTTTCCTTGTATTTTGTGTAGATCCAGTGTAAAATGCTTGGGGTATATTTCCTCTTCAGAACTTTGCAGATTACCTTTGGAAGCACCCTTCTGTCTCCCTGGGCTCTCCCAGATCCCTACAGTGCAAAGACTCCTAACTTACCTGTTGTAAGTAGTTGTATGAAAAGAGATGATAGGAAGGAGGTTTTCTGTACCTAATAATCATGAAAAATTTACCATGTGACAGTCACAGAAAATGGTTGTTATTTGCAGCCTGACAAAGTAATTCTAAAGCACAATTCAGAATAATAAACCTGTTTGCTCTTTTCAGCCAATTCTGTGAGGTAAAACTTCTGCGGATGCAATGGCTGAACTTAGCTAATAATGAACAGAGATGACATTGACTATAGAGATTTCAAAATGTTTGACACACTTGGCAGAAAATAATTCTTTTTAGTTGTGCAACTACAGAACCATCCAGAATGAAAAGCACTAGAGTACAATTTAAGCAGCAGTGGTAAAAATGCAGTTACATTTTTGGAATTCATACACAACCTTTGAAATAGCAGTCTCTCCCCATGTTGAAGAAATAAAAAGCTTTTAATTGGGAACTACATGATTTTCTTCTGCATTAAAATTTTGACACTTCATGCTCTCAATACACCGGAAAACTCCCTTGTAATCCAGCAAACTTCATGTAAACATTGGATGCAATGAATACCATTTTTCTTTCGACCCAGCATACAACAGCAAGAAAACACAATGCTGCCTGTGTATCAGTGGTGTGGACTGTCTCCATCATGCCTCTAGCGCCTCTAAGGAATGTAGGAACCGTGCCAGACGTTAATTTCCACTCTTACACAGCAGTGTAAGTCAAATTAGTTACATTTCATTGTGCATTTTAGGCGTTCCTGGACAGGCTGTGAAAGAGAAATTTAATTGCAATGAATGTTTGCATATGCCGAATCATATGTGGCTCAGAAAGTCCTTCATCTGCAGATGGGTGGAGTCTGAAAGAATACTGAAATTACTCTTATAAATTTTCCAAGTCATTTGATGCTGGCCACAGTGGAAGACAGGTTAGAAGAACATTTGGTCCAAGACAGTAAGGCTAATCTAATATTATAATAGAGTCATTCTGCCCCAAAAAAACGGAGCAGAATGACACCTGTAGGTGATGTTTTCATCAAAAAACTAGATTCAAAAAAGTACTTTTACACTCCTGTGCATCTCTTGATGATAATACAAGGGTGAAAACAAGGAAGAAAGCTTTCATAGTATGACCCAGCAGAACTTGCCTAGACAGAATACATTTAGAATTTTAAAGATGGCAGAGCAACAAACAGACTTCTGACTCCGCATCACTGTGGAAGAAACTTCTCCGAAGGAACATAGAAGCGGCCCCTCAGAAGCACTTTCAGGCCAGTGCCTTGTTCTCAACAGGACATGAGGGAAGCATGCAGGTACATGTTCCCACTAATTCCTCATATACTCATGCTGATATTGTCCCTAGAGGTTTTTTCACCTAGAAATGGTGTCTCTGTGTAACTTTTGAATGGATTTTTGCTTAAATTAATTTCCATAATGATTTTCTCAGCCATTTTAAACTTTTTAAATCTACAACCAGTATCCACATCTCTACTAGCTGTGCCCGAAAATGGCTCGTATGGTTCACACTGAAACTGGCGCCTACTAGGACTATTCAGCAATTTTCTTGTGGCACTGGAAGAGAGAGATTTCAACGTACAGGAAATCGTTTTACAACCATTACCATGACTGGATGTTTATCCTTGGAAATGCCACACAGAAGCAAACAATCTAAAACTGATTTCTGCAGGACTTATACCAGAAAACAACAGATACAAATCACTGAAAAATAGATCCCCTTTGGGATATATTCCTTATGTATTTCTTCATGATATTTAGGATTTTTAAAATTGATTAATGTAATTAGGAAAAAAAAATCCTAAGACGGTTTTGAATTGGGTGATGGTTAGGGAAAAAAGAAAGCTATGCAAGAAAGATACAAGCCTATAAAAACAGCATGGATTTGCTCTTTGTCAAAAGTTCTTTATCATAACAAATATGTAGAAAACAAAACAGTCAAATGCTGTTCCTCCACTGCAGGTACTAAACTGGAACTGATTTATGACTGGAGCTGTAGAAATAGGAGTTTAGGAATAGAGAATACTGCCCGTGAGGGAGCATCAGAGCCACCTACTGGGGTCAGTCCATTGCTGCTGCACAGACTTGTCTGACAAGTAACTATCTCCCCAAAACTGCAATCCTACAGTGATATTTACCTATAAAATTGCCATTATTATTCTTTTTTTAATCCATAAAATCTAAGAGAAAATAGAAGCTGTAGCACTGATGAATTGGAATGTGAGGAGAGGTTTAAGTTGTTTCTCCTTACTTCACATTTTAGAAATACTTCATGAAAAATGGCATTCATTTGTAAATAACACAAACAAATATGGGTCTTCTATGGGTGTTTGGGTGATCAATTTAAAAACAAAAATTACAATTAATATTTTTAGCATTACTCATAATTATTGTTCAAATCTGAGACTGTGATTTTTTAATCTCAGAATTTTTACACGCGTGTAAAATTATATATATATATATACATATCTATATGACTCCTTTCCTGCTATAACTCAGTCAAGCATTAGAAGATAGAAAAGTTCCTGTGTCCTGTAAACATATAAGAATAGCTGCCTCTACTCTCCAAATATTTGGTTTACCACAATAATATAACAGAATTTATTGGAATTTGCAGAACTAAATTTTCAACTAGGCTTTAATAACTCCCACACTAAGTATTTTAAAACCTTCTTCCAAAATAGATCAAGCATATACAGAGAAAAACTTAATGTTTATAGGTACTAGGAAGCTACGCCTCGAAACTTCTAAAATTAACATCAGTTCCTTTACCTGTACTGGCCAGGAAAACATGCACTTTTTTCAATGATAAACGTTTTCACAAGAAAATATAAACAATCAAAAGTGAGATAAATTCAGCTGCATTATAATGATACGCTCATCTTCTCCCTTGATTTAACCATGCTGCCCTCCTGTGGATGTCAGGACATGGATAATGCCACGGACCAGACTAAAAAAATCTGGTTCAGATTGATCCCCGTTACCTGTTTGTGACAGACTTGAAGAGGAAAGAAAACGCCACTGTGTAATCACAAAATGTGGTCAAATTAAACTTCAGGGCAAAGACTGCGAAACTTATATTTCAAATAGACTTAAAATGAGTATTTTTGATTAGTGGAATTTCTTATTGTTCCAGAAATCATGAGTCTGTGGGAGCACAGAGTCATACACATTAATAATACATTTATTCTCAAATTAGGGGGAGAACATTCATTGCATAATGATGAGTTATTTCATCTGCTGAAGTGCCAACACAGTTGGACACATACATTATAAGGATTATCCAACAACTCAAAAAGCATAGAAATAATTTGCAAAAGTATCAGTATTTGGTAAACAAAAAAATGCTAATTAGCTAAACTGTAATCTTTTTTGCCTGGTCCAGAGATACTACACACATCTTGAGAAATTATAGAGTAAAAAATATGTTACATCTTCAAAAAACCAAAAAAACCCCAAAACAACAACAACAAAAAACCCCAACAAAACAAAAAACAACCAAAAAACCAAAACCAAAACATGGTTTGGAACACAAGAATCTAAAATTAGGGAGAGGTCTATAAGCAATTAGTCAAAGAAATTCTCTTAAAAAATATTTTTTTATCAATTACATTTACATAAAATCTCTGTTGTAATAAAGTGTGTTAATAATCAACAGGAAATTAATACTATGCACTAAAATATTTATATAACTTGAGGTCTGTTGAGGACTGTTGCTTTTCTTCCAGGCTAAATTTGTAAATGCTGACAAATGTGCTTCAAGTCTTAATGATAAAAAATACTTTAAAATAATTTTTTTTCTCTGAAGAAAGACTAAAAATTTTTGAAGCTACAAAATGCAGTGTTATTTTCTGATGTTTAAATACGTTAGGAAGTAAACACTTTTTCTTTAGAATCTTTTTAGCTCAGAAACAAAAATGAAAAGTGAAATGTTAAATTCTAAATCAAGCTGCTCTGTCAAAATATTTTTTATGTTGTTGAAAATACTGTGAAATAAATAAAAAGTCTCAGGAATGTGAAAAAATGTAAGAAATTCTTTTGGACCAGACTACACAAGACAGTTTAGTCATATGCCATTTTGTGCCAATTAGGGAAGTTGCTGACATGCCATATCAATAAAAAAACAAATGACCTAAGCAGTGGGACTAATTAAATAAGATAATTTTAAAAATTCTCAATATGTCATAAAAAAAAATGAATGGAAGTGTTCTATAATGTTGTAATTTTATTTTCCTATTATCTCCTTTTCTGCTGAGTTTTAATCAGTGTATCTATATGCATAAACAGTGTCCAGATGTTAATGTGTTGATGGCAAGAATCAGGTGTTCAATTAAAATATATTGAGTATGCAAGGAAAAAAACCAAGCCTTCCATTAAGGAGACTATATCAGCTCAATTAAAAATGAATGTAAAATTTGTGATTAAGTTGAACACCCACATTCTATAATGTCAATGAAGTTTTATATTACAAGATTATTAACTTAATCATCCAATTCTAATCTAAGGGACACAGTTATTTTCTGTTTGAAAATGGATCCATTTCTTCTCAATATGAAAAACAATGGTAAAGCTGCATTTACAGAAATTGTTGGTGTCCCTCCTCTGAAGCTTTTTTTATTTTCATCAGCCATGAATAAACCCGCCCCCCCAACTGTAACATACGTACCATTTGTAGAGATATTAGCCTAGCAAGTGTTCTCAGCTACTGGAAATATTTGTAATATTTAATACCTGTCCCAGATGTGTTCCTTGCAAAACTCCAATTTCATTTGGATGGCTTCATTACTTAGAACGTGTTTCTAAATGGCTTGACTAAAAGATCGGAAAATGACATCCCATGCCCAGCCTACTGCCCTTAATCTAAAAAGAATCATTCCATCCTCTTAAATCTTTGGGTATTTGCTTAAGATCTTACCTTGCCCTTCAAAACTAGGACTTCAAATCAGAAGAAAAAAGTTGAAGAGCTACAAACATTCAGCACTAGAAAAGAGAATTGCTGTCAGCTATCCAGCTGTGAGGGGAGAACACTTGTAGGCACACTTCTCTACACCAACACTACTAAAAACTGAGCCAAGTTTCTTACTCTCTTTCACTTGGCCTATGACATGGAGCATTCTACCTAAGACTTTGAACCTAAAATGATCTCAAAATTTAAATCAGCAGTTAAAATCACAAATGGACTAACTCATGATGAAAAAAGTAACTTCTAAGCCACTGGTTTACCGAGCAGCTAGTTGTGTATTTAGGAGAAGGTACACTTCTCTCATCACAATCATATTAATTTTCATCTTTGGAAAAAATTATGAGGAAAAGCAGATGGCAGTTTTGGGCTGGCAATCTTCTAACATTATCAGAGAAGCCCTCCAGGTGGAACGGAAGGGAAGCTGGTCTGACCTCAAAGGAGACTTAGCGGTGGAACACAAACTTACCCCTACCAAAACACTTCCCTGGCCAATTTGTCCTCAGATTAGTCCATACAAACAGCAGCATGAAAGGCAGTCTTAGAGGTCTTTGCTGTCTTTTGCTCCAAAGACAAACCGTGCACAGGATTTAACATACACATGCAGGAATTAACATATATGCATTTTTCTTGAGACCCCATCCAGAGCACTGTGTCCAGCCCCTGGGCCGCCAGCATAAGGACCAGGACCTGCTGGAGTGAGTCCAGAGGAGGGTGACAAAGATGCTCAGAGGTATGGAACACCTCTCCTATGAAGGCTGAGAGACTCGGGCTTGTTCAGCCTGGAGAAGAGAAGGCTTTGAGGAGACCTTAGAGCAGCTTTCCAGAACCTAAAGGGAACTTAAAAGAATACAGGAGAGGAACTTTTTGCAAGGGTATGTAGGGATAGGTCAAGGGGGAATGGCTTTAGGCTAAAGGAGAGTAGGTTTAGATTACATATTAAGAAGAAATTCTTTCCTGTGAGGGTAGTGAGACACTGGAAAAGACTGCCCAGAGAAGTTCTGGATACCCCATCCCTGGAAGTGTTCAGGGCCAGATTTACATGGGGCTTTGAGTAACACTGCTGAGCAGGTACAAAGTTAATTTAAGATGGGATTAAATTAAAACAGGTTTGTGATGGTAAGCACATAAAAAAGACCATTTTTAGTGTGGGATAAGTTCTTCTTTACAGTTTTATTTATATAAAAAGACTGAGTTAGCTGGTAGTGCATAACTGTATGAAAGCATCTCTACAGTGATGACATTGCAGAAACTGCCAACCTTTCAGGTGATGCCTATTTGGGGATGAGACACACTCAAGGCCCCTGATAAAACAGTACAGTATTGACCTGCCAACACAATTGCGTTGACATTTAACAGGACATGGACTATTTTAAGGGAGCTAGCTATGACGAACAGTATTTGAAAAAAACAGTAGTACAGGACCATGGGGCTCTGCTTTTATGTCAAAAATAAATGCAATACTCAAATAATTGAAACTATACTACTGTGGAGAAAAAACAAAACCAACAAACCACTTAACTGAATTTATAAAAAAATTACCTTTGCCTTTACATTCAGGATTGTGTTAGAATTATTTTCCCATATGGAATTATGTATAATGAATCTAAATCCACCCTCAGACCTACAATAGCACACAACTGGCCCTACAGTTTCTGAGGCAGCATTCTGACACACAGGGTGGATTAGATTGGTCACATACTTTTAGTTTCTGAAAATAATTTTGCTGCCATACGTACCTTTGATTTTGTAAAGGCTTATATTCCAAAAGACAAAAATTAGGTGAATTTTACCCTCCTAGAAGTAACAGATGGGGAGCACAAGAGACAGAAGGTCATGAGAGGTAGGTGGCATGCCCCCATCCTTGCAGTTAAATAGGACTGGCACTCTCAGTATAGAAATAATGCCAAGCCAGGCCAGACCATATGCAGTGACAACGTATGTCAGGTGAAAATAACACTCTCTTAAATTTGATGTCACAGATGAGTGTATGGTATCAAGAAACAACTCAGATCACCTGATGAAAAAGGCTAATAAATAAACTGCATCTTTCACCTGCATGATATGTGGGCTGTGTTGTGTTCAAATTTGCCCATGTGGAAGACATGAATTTGGAGTCAGACCCATAAACTATGATGACAAGTCCTAAGTGATGCTGTAGCACAGCTCATCACCATCTTTATGGTCTGGAAATGATCTCTTTTGTGATGAGCTGAGAATTGCTGCCAAAGGTTTTTCACTTATTTTTTTCCTAACATATGCATGCAAAGACCAACAAGTTGAGATGGGAAGAGCTTTAAAGTTAAGAATTGCAAACTAAAAATTGATAGTATAAACTAGAAAAGTCTACCTAGCTATTCTCTGGGCCACTGAGATGTTTGGTCATAGGTTCTGAGACAATACATAACAAGAGGAAAAAGAACTGGCATTTATATATGAATGCAAGGCACCATTAAGATAAACCATAAGAGATAATCCATGCCAAAAGAGGAAGAGTTTAGGAAACAGTGAGAATGTGAATAACTGCATTAAAGAAGGCTGAGAACAGAACAAGGTACAAAACCCAGTATGCAGGAAATGGACAGGTACCAGCATGACCACTCACCCCAACTGCTTATTTTGTGAGGTTGAAAAAGGACTTCAGTAAAGCCAAGCCAAAGAAGGATTTGACACACATGCAGTACTGATCACAGGGCTTTTCTATACCTAATCAATTATGCATACTCCAGCCTAGTGAAGGCAAGAAGATATTGAACAAGTGTTGCTACAGTTATGATCTAAAGACAATACATATACAACTGAACCTGCATCCCTGCCCACCACAGAGCTGAAGAAAATCCATCTTAACATTTCAGAAGCATAGAGCTTTAAGGTGAAATATAAAAAAAGAAGCACCCTATATAAACAGTTGTAACAATGTTTTGATGCGAGGGTAGAGCCACAATTTAAATATAAATTAAATATTAATAAATATAGATTCTTTAATCTATTCTCAATACTTTTACTTCATTTTTTTTTAAAGTTATGAGCAAAAGCAAACTGAAACTTTTCATAAGAAAATAAACACTTTAAGTTTTGCGATCAACCTTGCCTAACCCATAGATATTTTCCACATAGTCTGTTGTGATTAAGCTAAGTGAGTTTGGATCTATATTTATATCTCAGTTTTTACAAGTATTTCAGATTAATTACTATGGAATAAATGAAGAATGACACCTTAATTAGTAATGCTTCTCTTGACAATTAAAATTCTCTTGGCTTCTTTTAGCAATTAAAGTGGCAGTGGCATATCATCATTAAGATCTTCAAAGATTCCCTGCGCCTCCTTAGAAGCAATTACTGTGTGAAGCACTGAAAATCAGTCTCATAGCTATAATCTGTTCTCTAAGGATCTAACAGCAGGATAAGCACTTTTGCTTCTTCCTTCCATAGTAATTTTGCATTAACCCATTATCATTATCCAATCAATCATTAATGCAATTTTAATGTGTCATTTTCCTTGAAGTTCAATTTAATTTTAAAAAGTAACTGATTATAGTAAATTGATTTTGCAAACGTGTGTAATAGTAAAATCATTTAAATGAAGATGCTTATCACATTAGCACTTTTCTCCATGGCAAGATGCTAATATTCATTTACCACAATGAAATACCAGCATTAAGCACACAATAGCATAACAAAAAGTACTCACATGAGACACCTTGGTATAGTAATAGTAACACCTTCATACATCACTAAAAGTGCAGCTTGTAAGGTACATAGGAAATTTTGACCTTAATACATGCAAATGCATGTTCCTTTATGAATGTTAAAATGAGGACAGGTTTGTCAGAATTTAGCAAAATAAGATAGTTACACTTACATGAATGACATTTTTGACCCTCTGACAAAATAAACAAAAAATATACCCCACTGCTTTTGTACCCGATTTAAAATTGCTTATTAATTATGGGCCAAAATTTGATCAGTGTTTCTGAAGAAATATAAATCCACTGTTCTAGTTTTTTAATTTTCTCTTACTTTCTCAGTAGTCTCATTCCAAATGTTGAAAGTCCTTGAAATACTCGGGTTTACTCTGTGCTGGGATTTGTGAGTTTTGTCTTGCAGAAAGGGATACTCATGCGCTTGTCTACAGGGTCTCAGGGTCTTAGATCTTCAGTCAGCAACTGTCTGTGATTTACTCTTGAAAAGAAAGATTATCTCCTCTTCGTAAGTCTTCTTGAAAAGCTCTTATGGTTTCAAAGGAATCATGTTAACTTCATGCTGTGGTTAACTTACAGATCAAACATGCCTGTCAGGTGTTCAGCAGTGGCTACATTTAATGAAACATTCTGAAGTTTGCAGCCAGGATATTTTCATAGCAGTTTGTGACATATCCTTCTTCAGGATTTTTTACTGAAATTTTTTACTGAGTAAAGAATATATGCTTGAAATTGTACAGATAAAGATGTCAGGAATACAATCACACTTCTCTTAGCAAGCGCTGCAAGATCCCTGTCACAGATAAGCCTTCATAATTTGAAATGTATCAGTTCTTAGTCTATGAGCCAGAACACACGAATATGTCAGAATAACTAAAAGGCTTTTTTTACCAACAGTAAAAAGATGAAATATAAAGAATTTTTTGCTAATTTAAAACTTCAAGTTTAATTTTTCTTAAAAAACATGCTCTACACACAGATGTGTGGTGCTGGATGTTAGATGACACTTCGACACACCTTGATGTAAAGTAAGGAGCAGGTATTCCAGAATATGCAGTGGTATTTGCTGTGCTGCATACCGCCGGTGCCAATCACATTTTTTTACCAACCCCACTTTTCTTCTTCAATAGTCCACTGTGTTAGAAATTCAAACAGACTATCTCATCAGCCACACAATGTATCTTCCATGAGTGGTAAAAACCTTGCATTAATACAGTTGGCTTCAGCACTACAAAGCCACCTACAGCTATAGTGCTTGTCTTGATCAAACCTGAGATTGTCATGCTAGGTTGTTGGGGTTACGTTTGTTTCTTTTTTACTTATAGATTTTTTTCCCCGTAAGTTACTAGAAACTAACTACTGGGTACTTATGCAAAATAAAAGAAGTGGCCAAAGCAGAGGAGTGTATCACCTGGCTACACTTTTGGTCATTGGGAGTTTTGGAGGGGGAAGATACCACAAGTTTTGGAGCAGGTAAAGGACAGGACTAGGGGCAGCTGCACTCTCACTCTCAGCATCGGAAGGAGCATGGTCAAGCTGCTGCTTACAGCAGGGAGAATTCACTGTCATCACTGGAGCCCAGTCCTAGGCATCTACCACCCTCTGCTCGTGTGCCCAGGAATTCTGAGCTCTCCTTCTCCTGCCCTGCTGGAGCAGGCCGCTGCTGCCCCGCCCCGCCGCCTCTTCAGCGCTGCTCTGGATTTCTCCATGTTGTAGCCCCGCACGCCCTGCCCTGCAGGACACCCAGCAGTTCCAGCTAACACCATGGAGCTTCTGGTACATCTCACCCGCTGCCTGGGATCCCTGCTCATCCCTGCCCTTCCAGCTGGGTGCTCCTCAGAGTCCTGCAGGGACACCGGGATCAGACTGCCCTGGGGTTTTGTGAAGCAAAGCCTCTCCGCCACCCCTTCCCATCTTGGCTGAGAAGGCCATCATGAAGATCCTAGTTCTGTTTTGTTGTTAATGCCATAGCTGTTGCTGTTTGTTTGCCTTGTTACACATACTAGTAATGAACTGTTATTCCTACCCCTCATATTCTTGCCTGACAGCCCCTTAATTTCAAAATTATAATCATTTGGAGGCAGAGGTTTTACATTCTCCATTCCAAGAGAGGCTTTTGCCTTCCCTAGCAGACAGCTGTCCTTCAAACTAAGACATAGGTCTGAAGGTGGTTTGGGAAATGAAACTTTGTAGTTCATACCTCTTTTGTCTTTGAAGGCAAATAAACTCAGCTGAAATTATGATACTTCTTTATGACTTCCGGTCAGAAATTACAATGAAATCTTTCACCCCGTGTTTCAAAAGTATATGGCAAGCAAATACAAGATCACATTGTCCATACACTGAGTCTGAACATGAGACAACTCTAATTCAAAAGTGTTGTGAACGTGCCAGTGACACCAACAGTTCTGTAGTGCAGGTACTGGCATCACTGCGTCAGTTTTTGGGTTTTTTGTTGGGTTTTGGCCAACTCTGATGTCTCTCTCTCTCTCTGCTACCAAGTCCCATGACCTCTTCAATTAGAGAAAAAGAAATCTCCAACTCACTTTTGCTTCATAAATAGATTTCTTTATGAGACAATTCCCTTTAGAGATATAGGCTTTTGTTCATTTTCTGTATTCCAGACATCTCCATTAGACTATAAGGTACTCTTTGGAAATGAGTTCCTCAGTGTAGGTAGATGAGAATGAGGTTCTTTGGACAACTTGCACACTAGAGGCCACCTACACCGAGCAAATATTTCTGCATCCCATTTGCCAGTTACAGGACAGACAAGAAAAACTGCACAATATAAAATCATAGTGAGAGGGAGTGACTAAGTTTTGCTTAGACCCAGCTGAGATGAGTACACACAATTCCTGTGATGGGATCATCTTGCAGCAGACTGCTGCATCCCACAGTGTTTCAACATGTAGCAAGATTTCACAATGCAACAACTATGACAAACAGAAGTCAGGAGTATTTTTGTTATTTGGTTAGTCAATCAAGAACACGTATTTACTTTGTGGTAATCATCCCTTTCCTAGACATGAGAAAGACTAGTTAAGGATTCTTTTCACACAGGATTTTCAAATGGCACAAAGCCAGTCAAAAAATCTCCCATTTGTATATGGATTGCTGGTCAACTCAAGAAAACCCCCGGAAGGCCTGATGCTGGTAGTGGGCCATCTCTCAGGCATTTTTAGAAAGATTTACTTTCCAAATTATTATTTGTCAGTAATTAGGAGTAATTTTAGTAGAAATGACAAAGATACTAACTACTGTTCTGAGTGCAATATATATAGAGAAAAGTTTCCCTTACTACCTCCAGGGCACCTTTTCTGTTTTTCAATTGCCAGTGTAGCACTGATAAACCAACGTGTCAAGGTATCCCAACCTACCTAGTAATTGCTTTGAGAAAAGTGAGAGAATGTTTACATAGCCTAAATGCCTAAATTTTTGGGCTGCTATAGTGAGGCTATATGATTAAATGATCAGAGAAGAATTCCAGACTATCTCCTGTAATGTACAGCTTGCAAAATTCAAACAAATCCAACAGCTTCCATCTGACTTCTCCTATGCTTCCTGATCTTGACATTCACAAACCAAAAAGTATGCATTCTACCAAAGGACAAGGGATTATTTTTCTATTTGAGGCAGCAGCTGAAGTCATTGGTCTGCTACCCTTTTCTAAGAAGAAATGCAACAGCAGCAAACAGAAAGCTAGATGGTGCTACTATGCTGACTTTATGGTTACAACCAGACAGGCAGCACACAAACTTGGAAAAATGAAACAAATACTATAAAGGGATCCAGAAGAGTTTACATATGTAGATGAAGAAATTCTGTAGTTAGGTAAGTATTGGAGTATTTTAACATTTGGTTCAGGAAATTATACTATGTTGATGAGAAATTAAGAAGCTAAATGAATCTCTCAGATAATCTGCTCTTGCTTTTGAAAGAGAAAAACATTAAGGAGAAACATATTGTCAGTGACTGTTGAAAAGCAATACACAAAGTTTTATCTCATAGAAAGTAGTACTAATTGAAGAAGTCTATGCTTCATATTACCATATAATACCAAATATTAGTAAGGATTTTCCAAGATGCTGGAAACACCGTAAGTATTATTGTAGGTTTCTAACACTTTCCATTGCTTTGAAACAACTCTGTATCTATTCATTTAAGAAAAAGTAAACTTGAAGTTTTAAACTAGCAAAAAATTCTTTATATTTCATCTTTTTACTGTTGGTAAAAAAAGCCTTTTAGTTATTCTGACATATTCGTGTGTTCTGGCTCATAGACTAAGAACTGATACATTTCAAATTATGAAGGCTTATCTGTGACAGGGATCTTGCAGCGCTTGCTAAGAGAAGTGTGATTGTATTCCTGACATCTTTATCTGTACAAGTAACCAAGAATTGCATGAGTAATTTCAATGTAATTTCCCACTATCATTATTTCAGAAAAATAGTCCCCTTGCATATTTTTCTGAAATAATGATAGTGGGAGCAGATCTCATCTTCAGATCAAACCCGGATTACACATCTTCAAGTTGTAAAGGTAATTCTGTTTCTCGCCCCGCTCTTCTTTGCAAGGTGACTCTGGACAAACAGCCCGCAAGAGCTGGCACCACACTCATTCTGGCTGACTTCAGTGCCCCCATGGCTCTTCTCAGCTGAGGTATGAGCTCAGTAGCAGCAATGACTGCAGTTTATCCAAGTGACAGGCACACACGACAGCCCCTACCACTGAGAAGCCAGCAGTCCCCAGTGCCATCCTCAGATTTGTCACCAAATCACCCGTGACCTTGGGTGATCTCTGTTTATTCCTACACTTCATTTCATGCAGCTGCAAACCAGATTATACTCATCTTCCTCTCTAAGGATGGGTGACAAGTGCCATAAAAATGAGAGGAAAAAATTACATATCCTCTAATGCTACATCTTAGAAGACTGTTAACCAGAGCATTTGTGTCACAGATTTCTATTAGTTCTGAAACAGCAGCAGGAGGAAAAATGTGATTCTACAGTCACACTCAGGAACCAGTAGCTATTTTTACTGTTTATAAATGCTCTCCTATGAACATCGTGGCCAATTTCAAGGGTAAAAGTGAAAAAAATTTAAAATGTTAGCAAATTAATGGAGATCTTTATATTCTCAAAATACAATTATAAACAAAAAACCACAAAGCAAAACCCAAAACATCAACAAGTGTTGAGAGAAAAATCATTTCACACAGATTCCTTATTATTATGGAGACTACAGTTTAAAAGAAGTCACCAAAATACTTTCTTTATAGATGAGAGACAGAGAGAAAATTCTAAATGCTTGTAGAATGGTTATTTGAAATACAGAAGTTTGAGAACTTAAAGGTATATAATTACTATATGCAACATGTCATAGCAGAAAGCAGAACAGAACATAAAAGAATGAATTTTGCCCTTCAAATCTTGGGAAAGTTCAGGGCAAGAGCAAGGCTGAAATGTTTTACCTTGGAAGTCAAACCCAAATACTACCACTTAGTAATACAGTCCTGTTCAGGCTGTTTAATTAGTAAGAATTTAATTTTACTTTATTACGTATTTTCTTTTTTTTTTTTTTTTTGCGATAGGACCAATGAGCATTACTAATCCTTTTAAAGCAAGCTTTTAAAAAAAATCTCAGTATTCCTTTTTTTATTTCTAGATTGGAAGCAATAGAATAATATCCTTTAGTAACCACTAGGCTATGCTAAGATACAACTCAACAGGCCCACAATCTACTTTTCAAATTAATGCATGATTTAAATGGACGCAGATGTGCAAAGGCACATCAAAAAAACCCCCTGCATCAGAGAAGATACTTAAGAGTAACCCACATATCTTGATTCAATTAACATGTCCTGCTGGGGTTTTCAACCCTAATATAATTAGGAATTAAGGAGGACCAATTGAGCCTTCCTGAAGCAAACAGTACTTCCCTAATGCTGCTATTGAAACTCAAAAGACAGAAGCAGGCTTTTAGCATTTTATAGAGGAAGTTTTTAGCTCAAATTTTACTTCTTTCCTCTGATTATTTGTTTTAGATTCAAGATTGCAACAGAAAAGTAATTAGAAATGTCAAAAAATTTCCTTTTGTATGGATGTTTGCTTCAGTAAATAAAGGAGATTTTAAAAGTATCTGGTATGTGCTCATCATTTTAGATAAGGGAAAGGTTACCACATTCTGTGAGAAAGCAAATACAATACAAATTATGAGAAAGGAATCTGGAATATCATGAATTGTCAATAATTGGAAGTGTTCTGCAAATGCCCACTAATGAGTGATATTTACCTTGTCACTACTCAGACTAGCTGTGAATGCTTTGCCTTGTAATGTATTGACAGGATTTAGATAGAAAAGGATGGTTATATATCAGTCAATTCCCACTTTGAGAGCCTTTCATGCAAGAGCAAAAATAAAAATGTAAAATAAGTAATAAGATTTTGTTTACTGTAAGATGTATAACAGGGGTTACACTTTGTAATGGGTTAAAGTTCAAAACAGGGCAGAAAGATCAAAAATGTAGTGGTTTCACATTGGCTGAATCTGTTTTGTTAAATGTAGTGTAGTGGTCTATCTTCCCACTATGGAATAGGATTAGAAGAAAGGCAAAACAGGCTTAACTTAAAGATAGGAACAGATTTATTAACACACACTAAGGGGCAAACAAAAAACCCCCATGAAACCTTTTTAAATGCACTCCCCTCCCCCCTACTAACAGTTTACTTTTCCACAAAACAGTGTAAAGAGACAGAAAATCAGAACTCTAGGTCAGTACCACTTATAAAATAGTCTTTCATTCAGTCTTTGAGAGAGACAAGTCCCTCCTGATTTTGTTCTGGTAACTTTCCACAAGAGACACAGTCTGTTTGTGGCTTCCACCACCCACTAAAGCAGCCTGCCCGAGAATCTGCATCTGTGAGCCTCTCAAAACGCAGCCTTTCCCACGACCACATATGGGCCATGGACTTACACATGGGGATTCACCTTTTAAAGGTGCACAGCTCCACAACAAAGGATTTCTCATTCTTCACTGGTGATGAGNATGTTACCTCATGGCAAGCCCGCAGCTAAAGAGCCTTTCCCAAAATCCCACCCGTATTTAAGCCGTGTGTCCCAGAGGTGTACACTTGTATCCAATTGGTCTACCTGGCTGTCAGTTTTAAAGCAGATCACTAATTGATTTTTACCATTCATGCCAAACCAATACACACTTGTAACCCATTCTTTAAAGGATGTAACAGAATGCATTGAAAAAATATGAAATGTTTCCTTGATCAATTTTTTTTAGAAGTCATATTAGTGGAGTAACAGTAGATTAACTGTATGAATGTGTCAACGTAAAAATGAACCTCTTTTTTGGAGAAGTACAAATGAACTGCAGTTGAGATTCACAGTAGTGTTGAGTCATAAAGATTTTTAATTCTTGCTCTTAGAAAGGTTACAATTCATCATTAAAAATCCCAACTTTATAATCTAATTTAAAGTATAATTTTTGGTTACGCCTGTGGAACTCAAAGCCAGAACATGATCTGAAGGTGCTGCAGTCCAGAATACTGTTTGTTACTTTAGTACAAGACAGTATAATTTGTAGAATTGAATATTCTTGAAGTGTAAATGCAAGACAAGTTTTGAAGTCTTCCAGCATATCCCCTGTGTTAGTAAGTAAAGTCAGTCTTAAAAACTTTTCTGAAGAGAAAATTGAAAACCACTATTAGATTGGGCCTGTGGGTTTTGCCAACCCTGCAGAACCTGAAATATTTGGGCATAGTTCCCATATCTAAAAAACTGTCTCTTACTGTAATTATCTTAGATAGAGATAATCTACTTAAACCCATCCTTCTGCAATTGGCTGTAGGATAAAATTTGAATTCAACTCTGAATAAATTTTGAGATTCTCATCTGAAAAACGTTATGTAACACCAACAGATTGCCTTCTTTTACTATGAGAGACATATGAATTTTGTATGTTAGTTTGTTAACTCTGACATACAGAAAACATAACTTATCTAGCTCAAACACTGACTAAGGACAAAGCATGAGATGCTTCTGAAAAATACAATGAAGCATTAGAACAGCTAGGTTGAACACACTAACTACCCTAGAAGTCTGTTAAAGAGGTTGAAAAATTCAACTTGCTGACATGATGAAATTCCAGGAGAAAGGGTGCTCACATTCTGTCATCTTTTTATATCCATTCCTTTCGAGTACACTATGACACTGTATTTAAATATATGACAACATTCTGACAACAAAATAAAATAGAAGAAAATTAAAAAAAAAAACAAACGACACTAAAATAAATAAACATAGACAAAAATCTCCCTGTTATTTTCAGGATTCAAATAGCAGCAGCTGCCTTTGAGATGTCCAGCATTTGATTTTATCCTATGGCCTCCTTCATTATGCTTTATGCACACACTGCTTTACAGAGAGACTCAAGTTTCCATATTGTACAGGTTTGTCAGGGAATTGCAGAGCCTGGCACTGTTACAACCATGCCCAGCAGAGCACAAGCCTTTGGCTCAGCCAAGTGACAATGCCTCCACTCCTGCAGCTCCTCCAGAGTTCCAGACGCTTCCCTAGATTCACTTTCATATGTATATGATCCTGGGAGGTGGTACTATTTTCCCTTGATAACAGGACAATTGAAATACTAAAAGCTTCAGGCTTCAGATACTAATTTTTAGGATATTTGGACTTGAAAAGCACAATGAATATTTAAAGCCCTATTTCCACTGACTTCAGCTAATAACTGTGATTGGTGTGCATCCCTGCAAAATCAGATTCCAGCTTATCAAACTGGACACAGGAAACAAATAACATACCATCGGTTACCATAGGTGGAAACATTTCAGTCTCTTACAAGGAAGTCCTTCTGTGCAGCACAAACAGGGATAAAAGTCAGTTTCTTCCAAACAACCCTCAACTATCTGAACTGCAAAATATTCCTCTGCCTTTCTGATGATACTGCCCATCATCCACCACGTTTCCAATCTCTTCACAAATGCAGATTTCCCTGATAACACAGTATCATTTCAGAACCACAGCAGCTTTAATATGCATACCGAAGCAAGTGGGAATCCCTCTTGAAAAAAAGAGCAAATGACCACTTAATACTTACACTTGCCCAGGAAGTCAAGAGAAGGCTGCAGGGAGTGCCAAGATGATGGCTCTTCATAACATTAATAGTTCCTGAGTGTATACACTAACAATTCTACTTGCAGGTGTTACTTTCCCTCCAAATAAATAACCTTTTCCTTCTTCTCACTGCAGCTCCAGTGTTGCCTACAGTACCTTATCAATCTCCTCAATGGTTATTGAAGGAATTATTATGTTTTTATTTCACTTCACATCTACTAATAGTGGAGAAGTCCACACATATGTTGGTGCCCTAACTTTCCTTAACAAGTGTCTAGGTAATAATCATTATAGCTAATAGCAATAAAGAAAAGGAAATGATGACTGACCTAGAGCATTTTTGGTGGGAAGAATTACAGTATATGCATGGAGAATAGTCACAGCAAGTGACCCTGAAGTAAAATGTAGAAGTAAACCAGAGTGCCAGGAGATGAGTATTCAGAATTAATCTGAGGAAGCAACAATCAGCAGCAGATGAAAGGGATAATGGTTGAACTAAATTATTGACAACAATATTTGATCGGGCTCTTCAATGGTCAGACAAAAACAGTACAGAAAACTGAACTGGGGGGATTAGGAAGATCCTCTGAAGACCTCAGAAGTTCCTTGGCAAGTTCCTTGCCAAGACAGCCTCTGGGGAAACACAGGAGCATGATGAGAGGAAACACTGTAGCTTTCTCCTTGTTGCTGGATCCAGTTGCATGTTATACTCTAATAGAGGTTGCAGACACCATGACCCCAACATTATCAGTGACTTGATCAAAAATGGGAACTTCTCCTAGTCATTGCCTGGGATAGGTGCATGGCAGCACAACACCCCTGACGTGTTTAGGGTGAAGTTTGCAGTTGAATCGAGTCATGTGCAGATGAATCTGTTGCACATCATTGTTTGCTGATGTGGTTCAAGTCAGCCTGCCTCCATGGCTGCCTTTTGACAAGCCTGCTGAAGAGGGTGGGCAGCAAGCACCGTGCCTCCCTGAATCCTGCACTACTGCAGCAGGCTGAACACCTTCCAGCAGCAGGAAACTCAATCCATGCTAGTGGGCTGGATCTAGACAAAGATACGCCATCACCAAACCATTTCACAGGTGTTTGGTGAGTGCAAATGAATGGGGCAGGAGGTAGGACTCACAGGAGAGCATCATGCTTTAGTACAGCTTATCTCTCCTCTACAGCTCTGCTCCAGCTTATGCATATCAGCTGAGTCTTCCTGCTCTCTCCTGCTACATTATCTCATTTCCATTATGTACTTGCTGCCCTGCTTTGAAGTTTTCTTGTCTCAGTTCCAGTCTCCAAGCACAATAGCTCCAGTTTCCCAATTGACTCCATGATTGGTTTCCCTCTCTTTCCTGACAGTTCCTGGTCACCAGCCACAGGTCTCCATCCAGCAAGTCTCATTGTTACAGTCCTAATCATTTGTGTCTAGGTTTCACCAAACCAAAATGACGGATATGATTGATACCTGGGAAATTTGAGCCCAATTGATTAACACTTTGACAAAACTTAAGTCAGTTTGGTTGTTTTTTTAAAGGAAGTATCATATATAGGAAATTTTGGCTATTACTGCCTGTGTACAATGGGCAGAATACAAACAGGAGGAGACTAAAAGGAAAACTAAATAGCATGGATGGTACATTGATTCTTTGTGATTGCTTTATAACAAAAGATACAAACTTGCTTACTGTCAGCAACACTCCCTGTTTTTGCGGGTGGGCTGAGGAACAGTGGCAGCAGTCAATTAAAGAATAATCCATTCCACATAGTTTCGGTGTTAGACAGAAAACCATCCTTAATCTAGCATTCATACATGATTTTTTTCAAGAGAAAAACCATACAGCAGACAGAGAAAGGAAGGGGACACTATGTAGCAAATACCAATCAATTCACGTATATAATTAATCCTATTTTAATGGAAAAATATGTTTCTTCTAAATATCTTTTAATAAAGTGCCATAAATTGTAACATTCAAAACCAGTATCTAAATGAGACTATACTCTTAGTTCTGCATTTCAGATGTAGCTTGTCATCTGTCTTTACACATCACTGAACATCCAAAATGAATGTTATTCCTGACCACTCCAAACCTTTGGTATAAAATTAAGATATAACACAATACCATACTATAGGAAATGGCTTAGACATTTATAATATTTTAAGAACTTTATGATTTTAGATACCCTTTGTTAAAACACAGAAACTGTGAGTCTAATAAAATAGAGACAGCCAGGAAATGGACACTTACCCACAGTGTTTCATGTGAGGTGGTTTATCCATTCTCACTGCCAGTTTAATTTTCAGGTCACTGTCCTGGCTGTTTTTGGGAACTATCATTTTATGCAGATCAGGAGACTTCGGGCTATTGGATGTTGGATATAACACAACCTGCAAGTAATGAAAAGAAAAACTTCCAAGTTGATTAAAAAAACTGCTGGTCTTTAATGGAAACGTCTAAGCACTGAAGATTCTTGTTGCATCTCTTCCAATATATGAAAGACGACTAAAAAAGATTTCCTAAGTCTAACAAACCTGCTGACTCAATCTCATTGTAACAGACCAATTTCAGAAATTAACTCCTTTCTTCTCTTATAAATGGGAATTTTCATATTATGAGTTAATAAAATTTCCTCCTGTTAGTACATTCTGAATTAACATTTTTTTTTAAAAAAAAAGGAACAGTTGGCATTTCAAAAGGGTTATCTACAATTAAATATGTCCTAAACTTTTACATTATTCAGTGCTCTGCTGGAAACACCCTTTTGAAGCAATTTGCTACAGCATGATGCAACGGATCAGCCCTCAGTAGTGGCATTGCTTGAGAGAAGATAACCAAAGTATATGTCTTGTTGCTGTCTCTGATTTTTGATCAATAGCATTAATAAATGTCAATTTCAGTAAAAAAACACAGAAATTGTATATATGAATTCCAAAGCACCTTTGCTGCAAATGGAATATAATAAATGTAAGATACTATGTCCAATTCACATGTGATATGACACAAATATTTTGCTTAATCTACAGAAAGAGACATAAAACCCCCCCAAACCACTGAATTTTAAATATTTAATTTTTATGACATTTATGTAAATTTCTTGAAGGTTTTATTAACAACTAATTAAAGATTAGTGTTAGTCACAAGCTGTTAAATATTTATTTACCATCCAAAAAATGTATCCATTTATAGCCAGTACAATTAAAAATTACTGTTTCATCAAATCCTTATCCACAGTGACATGTTCAGCAGTTAAATGCTGCTAATTTCCTTTAATTCTTATTATAAACAGTACTTTTGAATCTAGACTCTGAAGTATTCTAAAGTATTAGAATTTAGACTCTAAAGTATTCTAAACATACTACATGGGAGACTTTAATAACATTCAGTGAGTTCTGGATTACAATTACCACAAATTACCGTTATAATTTCAAAAATAACAACACTCTAAAAAGCATCATTCTTCACATCTTTAATTTCTTGGGAAATAAAATTATGTTACCCATCAAGTTCATTTCTTACACATAGTACTTGTGTCATATATCTAAAACACAATATATTGTCCTCTGTGTTACCATGAAGATTAAATTAAGGATTTGAGTAAAACTGTCCAAGCAGTATAAATCTAACAGATGTTATTAAGCCAAAAATATTACAACAGTGTCATTCAGATCTAATAATCTGAAAGATGGCATAAGTGGAAGGCCTTCAGCTTCACATCTCAATATCTTGCAGAAGCACATTCCTGCATCCTGTTAATATCAGGAACTTCAGACAGAGAAATATGATGCATCACGCCTAATTAAACACACAAACTTTGTAAAACCAGTGGAAGAATTAACCTGTCAGATCTATTGAGTACATTCAATACCTTTTAAAGTGATAGTAGAAGAATTTTAGCAAACCAGGAGGTTACTTTTTTTCTTTTTGCAAATGCATAGAAACTGCTATCTATAACAGAGCTTATTCCTTCTTTCTGGTTTGCATTCTGAGTAAAAGGTATACCTTAAATAACATTTAAAAACATTATGACCGTGGCAACCTTCGTGTTCTGATGTATCAAAGGGAAAATTATTTTTATTTTATTTATCCCTTTAACTGCAAGATTATATAAACAGAATTATTATGCATTCCTTTCATTTAATCACTAGGCATTCACACAGGACTGTAGGTGATCCTAAGAATTTTTTCCTTTTCTACAGTCTGCAGTTCCTGTTGTCCTGTAACAGCTTATTACAGCTCACTTATCTCAAATGACATCTTTCTCTTGTCAACTTTCTGAGTTTTTAGAATGCTGATAAAAATAAAAGCAGACAAGTGTATAATTAATTTATATCTGTGGTACTGACAACTCCTTTTCTGAATTTTAAAGGAGTATTACGGAGCTTCAATTTCAAAGCTCTCACAAAGAATAAGTATCTGTCAGACTATTTAAGTATGTACTGTGCTGGGTTTGTATTACACTTTGTCATGCCTTCCAGCTTGAAACAATGAGAGTTTGAAAGAACTTTGTAATCAAACCTTTTATTACACACAAACACATAAAGCATTTGACAGGCATTCACAGCCTTTGCAATAACCTTCATACTAATATTGCCCTTAAGGGCAATGATAGCTACTGTGTACCCAGAATCAGGTGGCACAAGCTGCAAGTTCCCATGAAATCACTGAAACCAAAACACTTGCAACTTCTCCTTGATAAGAAAAGTAAAAAAAATGCTGAAATTTCTGTTGAAAGCATTCTCTCCACTATGGAACACTGCAATGTGAAGTCATTGCCATTGTCCATGGAGAAATTTCCTAAGGTTATTCTGCATCAGATTTCCTTTCAGCAGTGCTTAAGGATTTAAATCTTCTGGTTGTTTAATAATCTACTTTAAAATAATAAAATGGCATCAATTCAAATGTCTTCACTGGCAGATGTAACAGTCACCTAGAGGATACCTCTGTGCCTAAAACTTTTATGAATTTCATAAAATTCTTACTGCATCATATATTTCTGTACTACGTCATATATTTCTGAAGTATCATTTTGATTTATTTTATTGTTCATATACCTGTGGATATCACCATGGTAATTTATGCAGCAGCAACACAGAGAATTATGAGTTTTTAGTATAGGAAATTGTTTACCATAATTATACTAACAGGTAATCTACATTAAAAAGTATACTGAACTATTAATGACTAGAAAGCTACACAGCAAACATAGCTGCTGTGCATTGCATTGCTTCAACTCATTAAGGCAAATTAATAGTATCAGAACAGCTTGGGTTGAGATAATTCAGTAAATTCAATTGTCTCATAAGCATTAAAAAATACTTGACCACGTGTTCCAATTATATCTAGCATTACATTTCCTCAGACCATACTGTAACTGAAAAAGTGTCAAGTTCACTTTATGCCTCTCCTCATCTGGATATAAAATAAACACAGAAATCGTAAATGTTATACAGCAACACTCGTAAGCATTTATGCAAAGTGATTTTCTCAAAATACTGTTTCTTAGTCGTGAATGACTGAAAACATTTTTCTCTTGGGCTTGAAAGATGATAGATAGAAAGACACTGAAGCTAATATCATTTGACAACTAAACTAACCACCATTTTTTTGATTCCATTATTTATTTAGGTCCCCAGCTGGATCGCAATAGAAGAAGTTGATTGAGTACACCTGAGCCAAAAAGTCAATCCAGACAAGCAACTCTTACTTCTATTTTGGGTTCTTTGATCATTCTTTTAAAGGTACGAAAGAAAGGTTGAGTTGTCCAAAGTACTTTAAAAGCTTGAACAAACCAAACTGGGGCATTCTTGCTTTCTCAGAGAAGATAACTGAGCAAAAGGTTCAGAGTCAAAAGCGCTGCACAGAAGTATCTCCGACTGGTACTCCCATGTTGAGACAAAGCTCTCAAGCTAACCATTCCTGGTTGCAGTTGGCCTGTTGTCAAAAGAATCTGCAGCCTTCAAAAGGCACTAATGAAGGCAAGAGGCAAACAGACTAGCAAGTTGTAAGCACCTCTAGAAAAATCAGGAGTCAAGGTACTCTCTACAGTTTCCCCCACCTGACACTTGTGGCTGAGTTTCAGTCAACTTGTGTCCTTACGTTCTGGATGCTCCCCAGCCCCTTACTTCCACCCAAACCCATGATATTCAAGAGTTGAACCCAAGCAATGCGTTCAACCCACACTTCTGGCCCAAGTATGTGAGATGAGATAGATTTTTCAAGTTGGGATGATCTACAACCCATTTTGAGATCTCAGACTCTGGGCAGCAGACCTTGGTAATCATGGTAATTCTGAGCCGACTATGCTGAGTTTTGGCTCACTGTCCCAAGCAAAACAGATGAAAGTTAAGAAGATCTGCATGTTAATGCCCTGGCTGAAGAGGCAGGTGGTGTTCAGCACACTATTACAGCAAATTGTTGTCTCGCCTTCAGTACAGACCATACCACACAACCGTAAAAAAAAAAAAGAAAGATGCAGCCTATCCACAGTCTCCTCTTCATAACCCAGCCTGGGCCATCTTCAGAAAGCAAACCAAACCTCATCCTAACCCCATCTCCTGATGCCTGAGGCTGTCCTGGTGTCTCCCAATCTTGCCCTGTGCCCTGATACCCCAGGGAGCTGCTCCTGCTTCTGGCATCCAGCTTCCTATTCTTTCTTCAAACTCCATAGTCTCCAACAGGAAAGCTAGAAAGTTTTCTGAGACAAAAGTTCTCATGCCTGATGTGCTCTTTCAGAACACACATGGTGCTACAAATGCATTTTTTTTTGCTGCTGACCAAATGTGCATTTCCTTTTTTTATCTTATTCCACACATAGGATGAAAATTTTTAACCTTGTATCTTAAGATCTGGCTAAGTTACAAACAGTTGAAAACTGAATATACATCAAGTGGTGTCATTGTAGGACACGAGAAATGAATGACTAAATACTTTTTTAGAAGGCAAAAATGTAAGAAGAGGCTTTATTGTCTAATTCTTACTACCTTTATAAGGTGTTCTGATACAGACTTAACATGTTTGGTGAATAGAAATGATACTTCTCTAATTTCATTGGTTAAACTAGAGAAACAGAACTAGAAAGGTAAACATTGTGTAGAGAAAAGATTGTTTTGAGAATGGATCAGTTGTTTACCAAGACTGTTTTGAGAAGAAGCTTTCTCAAGATATTTTTCCCTTGGGAAAAGGTCAGCAGCTGCTACCTGGCTAAAATCTCTCAGACTCAGAAATATCAGGCCCACAAGGTGGTCTTAATCATAAGCAGCTTTGTGAGGTCTGTTCAGAACAGAACTCCTAGCCATGCAACAAATTCCACAATGAACTAGGGAAACCAAGCTCTCTAACTACCATGCTCCACCAGAGACATTTCTAACTCAATTTGTGATTATTTAAAGCTATGAAAAACAGCCAGTGCCTGACACTTAAGATCACACAATCCATCAACTGCATTTGTTGAAGCTTTCATCATGCAACAGGACTAATTAATACTAATATAAGGATTTTATTTCATGTTTTAAAATTCAGTGATTTGGAAAGATGCCAGTGCAAGCAGAGAAGATAGGCAAATTTAAGTTATGAAGCAAGTACAATTTATTATTAGGCACATGGAAACGTATGATGCTGGTCATCCTCTCAACAAATATCACAGGAAAATCTCTAAGTTAAATATGCTGTTTCACTGATTTGAAAATAGCTGTAGAACAAAAAATTATTGAAGCTGGTTTGAGATATGAAATAGATGATTAGAGAAACCCTTCAATGTTATGTTTGTGTAACTCCGGCCCCAGCCTCACTTACGGGGCAACTGGTTTTGATAGAAATGTCTACTGACTCTTCTCAAGATACCTTCTGCCCCAGCTTGAAAGTTTGGAGCTGTCAGCCCCTTGCCCAAAGACTGGCTGATGTCAGAAAGCCAGAAGCTGCTGTCAGTGTGACAAGTTCCATCAAATGCCCTAGCAGCAGCATGCCAAGCACAGCACTGCACTCACCTTCCCTGGGCATTAAGTCATGACACCCTGCTGCCAGGAGGATGAGGAAAAAGAAGCTCAAGAAGAGGTTCTAAATTTGAGCTAGAAAGGGGAAAAGGGGATATCTCTCTTGAGAGTAATTCCCTTAGAAAAGTTATCACCTTGGGAACCACTAAAGAATTGGTTAATAAGATCACCAAGGGTGTTTATGAGTTTTCTGTGAAAGCTCTATCATCTCACCTATTGAGTGACCTTTTGCTTTTTGGCTATGATTGCATCACAGATGAAACACTGAGACAAGGCTTTGGGTAACAGGTGGTTAAAAAGAAACAAAAAACCAGAGAAACTGAATAGGCACACGGTGAGAGTGCTATCTAGAATACTGCTGATGAAAAAGAACTGGGAAGACTTAACAATTTATATAATCAACCTCTGTTGATGGTGCAGGCTGAACACTTACTCTAGCAGGTCTTAGGCAATTGATAAAAGTAGTCTTTGAGTCCTTCCCAAAGAGCCTCTCCCCCACATCTAAGAGAGACAAAGCCTGAATGCAAAGTATCTCAAGCATTTTCAATGAGAGGCACTCTCAAAGAAGCTACCGAGAACCCCCCTGTTAGAATGGAAACAATAACACTCAGAGAGTGCTGACAGGCAGACTGCTTGGGGGGCGAGAGACAAAGCAGGAGTGGAAGCCATCTCTTATAATTTTCCAAACCTAAAAAAGAAGGACAGAAGAACTCAGGCCTGAGAAATCTCAGTAATTTCAAAGTGCGATGGAGAAACAAAATCCCCAGGATGGCAGGCTTTAAATTAACAGTCACAGAATGAAACTGTCTCTGCTCAGGGGCTCTTTGAATGTGGCACAGAAGATAAACAACAAGCCCAGTGCAGTCGACATTCAGAAACCCATCAATCCTGTGAGAGTATAGGTACCTAGCCAGTACTGCTATTTTATAATTTTAAATCAAACACAAAGAAAACAGCACTAAAGGAAGAAAACCCAAAAAGCATAGCTGCACAGCTAATTATTGCTGGTTGCAGCTGACTGTGACAAGCAGGCTGTGAGACAACAGTTCTCTTTTAATTGAATAGTCAGAGCAACAAGGCTGAAATATTCTTACATTCAAAAAGTATCAGCAATCAAACACCACCTGCTGCTCTCACATTGTATCCACATGTGTGCTAAGCACGCACAAGGGCTGTCACTTTGCATTACTAGGTTTGAACATCTTTATACACAAAGTACCGAACAAGGAGAAGTGGTGTCATTTCCCTGTGTTTCAGAAAGCACCAGGCTGATATTCCAGTAGTTACACCAAACTCTGAAGGCTTCTTCACACTTTCTCAGCTGTTGCACAGACAAATGCAAACATCAATTCTGCCTTCTGTATGCACATAAAGTGGCCAGATCAGTATCAGTCACATAAAATCTGTACCACAAATTTCAAAGATATTTGACTAAGTAAGTTCTTAACATTTCCTCATTAGAATAAGTTTAGTTTCAATGATGCAGCCTGCTTCAACTTCCTAGATGTTAAAGTCAGGAGTTCAGTTCACTGTATGTAGAAGTCTGCACAAACACAGACACAGATCACTCTAAAAGCACACGTTCTGCCAACCCAAATCCAAATAACATCCTTTCCCTTTTGTACAGCACATATCTGTTTTTAATTTCAGTGAAAAACTGAATTTGTGCAACTGTTCTCCAGTTTGTGAAGAACAGGCAATAAAGGTTAAGATTTATTTTTGTTTGAAAGTGGTCAGCAGGAAGGCAGAAGAATACCCTGCAGCAAGCAAAATCTTCTCTTGGGATTCACAGCTGGATTTATGGGTATTTTTGGAGGAAGACAGCCATATCAGACAAGTGATGTAGCAAGTATTACTCCCTTTCAGTTAACCACATCTTTGCAGTGTATATTATAAAATAGAAAAGCAGTATCCAGGCATCTCTTGGGTATTCCTATTTGCTATTCCACATCATTCTGAATCCAGATATTGCTGACTCTGCTCTGCTCAGTTTCACACCTGTGGCTCCTTTTGTACCTGACACACTGCCTGCTGGGCTCTCGCCAGGGTGCCCCGTGTGAACCTTCCCCATGCAGATCCCACCTACACCTTGACCAAGTGACCTTGGAAGCTCCTTAGAAGGATATGAGATGAGTCAAGAAGAAGCAGTCCTAAGATACAGTCCTGTCCTTAACAAGTGACACAATGTACGGGAGAACGTGTCTCTCCATAGACACATCCTATAACCACCTGTGCACAGAGGACACAAAATGCAGAAGAGCCCTGCTTTTTCCAACAAACTGTGCTTGCTTGAATGAGAAACAGCCAGGACTCTGGTTGTAGAACTGAGCATTAAAATGTGAGCTATCTGCCATGTGCTACATGTCAGAGGGGAAAATTTCAACAGGAGAAGAGGAGGTGATTTGCAGACCCTCTCTGCCTCATTCACCCTACCTTCCTCTTCCTACAATACATTGCACTCTCTTAGCTCTTGATTTTGGCCTACAGAAAAATTTACAGAATCTACAGACTAGTGTGAGTTGGAAGGGACTCAGAAGGATCACTGAGTCCAGCTATTAAGTGGATGGCCCATATGGTGATGGAACCCATGACCTTGGCAATATTAGCACCATCCTCTCACTAACTGAGCCAGTATCAGATTATCCTGTCGAGACAGGGAAAACACGAAAACGGAGGAAAAGTTCATGGAGTACACGAATAAGCTCTTATTTTACTCTCACATATTATCCTTCACTCCTCTCCCATTCTGCTCCACCCCTCTACCACTTAAGTCCTTTCTTTCCTTTTCCCCATTGCTGGCTACATTTATTAGATGCCAAGTCTTACCTCTCTCCCTTTCACTCCTAGTTTGGATAGTTAAAAGCATTGATATGTCATGTAGAAATTAATGGTTTAAACAAGACAAAGAGAACTACCATGAATGCTTGATGTAAGTTTCTGAAAGGTAACTGAATTTCACCTACCATATTTTGAACACTAGTAAAAGTCACTCATATAAAAAAAGGCACTCTTTGTTAGGGCCATGGCAGAGCCAGTTGGTAGTGAAGGCCTTATATAATTTTACAGCATGTTTTATCGATATTCACACTTCTACCCATCATTTCTGACATATTTCTCTTCTCTGCACATAATACTCACTCTTCCCAGTTCTTTATCTTCAAGTGCCAGCACCCCGGTGCTTTCTGTAAAGAGTTTTACTTTGACAACAGGCCGAGGGTGAGTAGTGGTGAAGTCCCCTTGGGTTCCCCATCTGCAACAAACAAAACAACAAAATTTAACTGGGGCTGAGTACAGGCCTGAGAGTGATAGGACTGTAATCTTTTCTGCAGAATATTTATCACTGCACTCTTAGAACTGAATTTTCAGGCTTTGGGAGGAAGAGGGGAAAGAAAAGGGAGACACATTTTTGAACATCCAAGATCAAATATCTGCATAGAAAAAATGGCTTTTCTCTGTGATTAAACAAATCAGGTCTTTTCTATTTGTTATAAAGTATCAATCCAAAAATTTTTAATGGCAAAACTCAAAGAACAGAAATTATATCTTCATAGAGAAAAAGAACCAAGCAAGAAGGCAAATAAAGAGAGATCTATTTTCTATGAAACATATTCACTATCTTCTGCATACAAGTCAATTTAGCAAAGAATTATGTCTCAGTTCACTTCAGGCAACCACAGCATGAATAAATTAGGAGACTTAGGCAGAGAAAATCTTATCTTTTACATTATATATATATTACAACTTAATACAAAAATGTAGGAAAAACATAAATGCAAATGCAAATAATAGGACAAAAATATTATCAGAGTGACTACAGCTTTGCAAAATAATTACTGCCACAAGGCTCCATGCTTTTAGAGAACCTTAATCAGGCACACAGATTTTTAGTTGTTAATCTCTTATCTCAATTAAGACACTTGGTTTGCCAGCCTTCCCCACCTCCTCCTTGTGTGTCAGTGGTACAAAAAACAAGAGTTATATAAATTAGCTTGCAACTTCCTTCAATGATCTATTCCATATTGCTGAACAACCACACGGAGCTCATTACATTGATTAAACTGATTGTGACTATGCTACCAGGTACAAACAAATTGCAAAAAGTAAGCAAGCTCCAGTTTCTGCTGCTTTTTTTCCACTCTGTGAGATATTACAATTATCAGAAACTAATAAAATAAAGAAAATAGATGATCTTAAGAGTATGCTCTATAAAAGGATATATTACACAAGCCAAAATCTCAGGCCCTCACTTAGAAAAAGCAGTAAGTTTCATTTACATTCAAGAATACACAATCTCTCCAGTATTGCAACGTGAACAGAGTAGCAATTTTCCAGCAAGGGGATCTATTAGGAAAAAAAAAAAAAAAAAAGCTTCAACTAGCATGAGTTAAAGACCAAGTCTAGAAAGTAAAATGCAACCAAAACCAAAAAAGCTTTAAGGAAGCAGCAGTTCTGTAAAAAACAGTCCTACAGGTGGCTGAATATGCCTGACTCTGAAAGTGAAGTTCACCACAAATTAACTGAATCTTACACCAAATTCTGTCTTCTTTGCTCTGTCTAGGTCAGATAGATGCTTACTCGGTCTGTTGTGTGCATAGCTTTAGCCTCCAAAAAGTGGTAATTGAAATAGGAACTCTGACAAATGACCTTCCTGAGTGGGAGAAAACTTGATTATGATCTGATGATAGATGCTGTAGCTGCAGAAGACAATGCCTATCACTACTGCTTTTCCCAGTGGTGGTGCCAGGGGTAGGTTTTGTCACAATACAGAAATGAAACTTCCAAGGAGAAAGCACTTTTATAAAAGATGTGTATAAATGTTGTATCTTCAGTAAAGCCTCAAGATACCAGTATTCAGGAGGAATGCTGCTTTGAATTTGGAAACACAATCTAAGCACTTTGATAGCTGCACCCTCTCTCAGCTATCAGGTTTGTTTGTCCCTGATTCCAGAGGCATTAAACTGTGCATGCCATATTGGACAGGGCCACACAAAAAACCCAAGAGAGACTCCCATTAAAATAACAAAACAAACCCAAACCCTCTCTACAAAGGTCTAGTGCCAGCATCAGTTCATACAAAAGAGAAGAGAAAGAAGAGGTCATGCTGACTGAAGAGAAGAGACCCAGCCCAATCAATGAAGAGAAGTGCACCTGCAGCAACTCAGCTGCTGCAAGCTGAGCAGCAGGTGTGTGCTTCAGCATTTTCTGGGGTTTGAGCAGCCTAGCATCAGGTTCAAAGAACTTCCTGCAAAGTGGTGCAGCTCTCTTTGGAGACCCAGGCCCCATCTCTGCAGGGCCCAGCAGGCAGGGATGGGGCATACGTGAGCCTTGCCCAGGGAGCCTGAGAGAACTTGCTCCTTCTCCAATTTAGAGGTACAGTGAGAGACTGATGAGAATGGGAGTAACACTGGGTCATCCGCCTGTTGTTGGCACTTATGGAGTACTAGAAATAACCTTTAACATTGAATTTGATAGCCAGCCTTAGACTGACATGTTTCTCCCAACCCTTGTTCCATCTGCAGCAGTAAGTGAAAATCCTGAGCTGAAAAGGAACAGTCTGAATTAATTTCTAAAGCTTAATGTTCATGGTAGAAATATTCCATGCACTGATCTGCATGCTCCTGGATGATCAGGACTTCAGCTGACTCCCATAGCCTCCCAGGAACATATCTTTGGAAGTGAATTATCTGTAAAAGCAGATGATCACAGACTTTATTGAAGATCTTAATATTATTCCTCACGAAAGAGCTCATGACAAATCATGTTCTGTTAGAAAAGGCAAATCCAAGACTGTATCCTTTACTATCGCACTTACTTGTGGGCATCTGATGTTCCTATCAGCTGCCAATATATCAGTAAAGTACACATAGCTCATCTTTTTGTTCCTTGTGTATTACTAGAACACAAGTCCTGTTTCTTTGAAGCTTGAAGTTTTTGCAGAGGTATCAGTTCATACCATTTGAAATCAGCAGCCAAAATAGTGGTATCATGTTCATTTTAGTATACACCTTCCAAGAAAGAACAAAAGAGACCCAATACTCCAGGCAAACTGACTTTATCCAGATAGATCGAGCTCATCTATAAGTTGTACATTTAAAAGCATATTATTGTGTTATTATGCATACTATTAATACATCAGGCAACAACTGAAGCAGAAGTCAGAAATGACAGCCTAATCCAAACTCCAACTTGTAGTCTAACTGTTATGAATGTTCAAGCTAATAACAATTTACAATTTGTATTTTTACGCTTTGTTGGTATGAAATGAGGTGTAGCGATAAGAATGGCCTTTGTGGCTGTAGTTTGAACTGTCAACACCTCCTAATAAGCTTCAGTTCTGTTAGAAATTCTGATTTGTAAAGACTGTGACATGAATATAACAAGATACCAGGAACTCAGTATTTATTAAGACTAATTAGAACTCAGTATTTACTAAGGATGACCCAAAATAAAGGAAAGATTAAGTAAAGCATGCAGTTGTACCTAAGCTAGCCCATTCTGACATACTCTTTACTGTTCTGAAGTTATATAGGTGCTCAAGACCTGTCAGATTTCAACTTTATTTTCTTCCCTGGCTATTTCTTTTATGACACCTGTTCAGACTCCAGTCAACAAATCAACAATTTTTTTTATTCTTCCTGTTTATGAATAGTATTTCAGTTAACCAAATTCCATTTAAATGATATCACACTTTCAGTTTCTGTATCTGAGAGTATAAAAAATGATACCAGATTTTCATCATACAGATCAATTTAAAATTTATTACAAGGTACATGCAAACAATAACTTTGAATAAGGTACTGTCCTATCATCAGCTGTGACTAAGAACTGTGTAATTAAATGGCATCAATCTTACCTGCAATGCCAAGATTTTAAATATAGTCTTCCTAGCCAATAAATAAGATTTTACTGAATCACTTGTTATTTCCATTGTAAAAATCCGCTGGAAAAATCAACTTTTTCCATACTTTTGGATATTTATTCTAGATCTATATATCTGTTCAGGGAGCTGGTGAGTTTAGTAGTGAAAATAGGTTAGGAGAATACCTAATAATTCATGAAGTCAATACCTGAATAGTAATTATCATGATGAAAATCTTGATGACCATTACTGTGATTTCTTATTTCAGCTTATAGATTTTATGTGCTAGTATAATTATATCCACTTCATTTCTCAAAAATTTAATTATTTTCTTCCAAAACACATTTGTTGTCTGTCAAATGAAGTTTTTGACACCTATTAAAGCATTAATATTTCTGGTTTTCACATTTGCTTAATCTCTTTGGAGCAAATATTTTAGCAGAAGATCTCCTTTAAATTTTAAAGCTAAGCTGCTATGTATAAGCCAGACAAATCAATGTTTTTCTTTTAAGTTTGGGTTTGCAACCTGATATTTTTCCTGAAGAAAATACAGTACTTCCCAGAAAGAATTTTTTCTCTGAACCCCAGATATCAAAGTCAACCACCATACAAAAGATTGTTCACATTATTTGTAAGATAAAAACTTTTAAATTTTTTAATTGAACTACTTTCTGTTTGAAACAGGAACTAGCAATGTGGTCTCCAGAATCTCAATGCCAAATAAAGAAAAGCAGTTTTTCTTTATATTTTAACTTTCAACATTAATAACTGAAATATTTTCTGCATGAAAATAAATCTTACAGCTGACTTATATTTTTCATACAGGTGAACCTGTAGGTTGAAACCTGTCTTTCTGTGAAAAGAGAAACAATTCTTTTGTGCCATTTTGATCTTGTTTGAGTCTAAGTATATTGCAGATAATTTATTTAAAGCTTGCTCTGCTATGGAGCTCCTGAAAGAAAGGATGAGAAGAAAGAACAAGCAAATTAATTCATCTATCTTATGTAATTGGTATTTACAAACAGTGTACCTTTAGTAAACCTTAACTACAAAGAAAAATGCAATGCTTCATGTTTGTAATAGCATATGTTTCAACTAGCAAACGTATGCAAACAATGGAAACAAAAAATCAACCACCTCCACACCTTTGGAGGAGCCATTGATTTTTGAGTATTGGTCCAATGATTTTTGCTAATGTGAACAATTTTGGTTCTGAAAGTCTCCAGATGGGAAGTGCAAAATTTTAGACCAAGCAAGTATGGAAGTCATGCAATATTTATATTAAATAACTACCATTATAGTATGGTTGGTTGGTTGTTTAAATCTTGCTAGATAAACTGTTGAAAGTACAATAATTTCAACACTAACTGCTGCAGTGACCTCACAGCACTGTTAGCTGCAGCCCATGTTGCATACTGGATACCTCCAAAACTACCAACTTTAAGTCTGAAAAAACCCCCTGATTTTGCCTCTTCAGGCTCGTGTTTCACCAACTAATTTTCCTTTGTTAAAATAATTTTTCTGCTTTTACCTACTCATTCTCTTTACTATAAAAACTGCAGTGATTTGATGTTTGCTCATCTTTAACCATAAGCCACAGTCTTTTCACCATATTTCTCTGCTGCTGTCAGAGGTACGTGGGCTGATACAATAATTAGAGACAAAATATATTACCAAAGTTTATCTCCCTTCACTGCAAAAGTACCTACTGCCAGCAAGAAGGTGAACATTTATTTCAGCTAAAGATTTATCGCTGTGTCACAGAAACCCCTCTAAGCAAATTTATTTTTCTACTTCAGTTTGGAACACATTTCATACACTGGAAACAGCAGCAAATTTCTCTCTCAGCTTTTCCATTTAACTCATGGTCTCTGTTAGCCAAAAGTTTTTTTATGAGATCATGGGAGGGAATGTAACAAAATTTATTATTCTAAGCAAAGATCTAGAAATTTTATTTTAGCCCTATTTATTGGAATACTTTATTTCTGATTAAATACCAACTCTACAGAATTTTTACACCATTTTTTGTCCTCAGCAATATGGAAATTTCATTTTTGAAACCATTACCAGAGTGTATTGGTCCCCCCTGGTGCCATCTTTTGCATTTTTCTGGGTTTGATTCTGGGTTTAAGTCTTCTGCATAACCTCAACATGTTTCTTAACTATTAATTAAATTACCTTAAGAGGCTTTCTGGAAGAGTTTTCTTATTTGCTATCCAAAGAGGGATGTGGACAGAGTTGGAATGAGCAAGAAGACCCACCCAAGCCAGTTTCTTAGGCATCTTACTGCTCCACAGGAGTAAGAGATTTACCAGTACTTTATATTTGCACATCTTGGAGCTGGACTGGAAATAGTATGTTAAGGTCTCTGCAATATCTTTGTGTTTCAACTATGTCAAAAACCTATACCAACTCTGCTGTTTCTACTTTGTTTAGAAACAAGCTTTAACTGTATAAAAACAGGTATCTATAACCCTCAGGTTAGAAACCATACTCAGAGTGCAAGTTGTGAGATGAAATGCCAGGAAGCCAAAGGTCAGAGGAGGCTCAGCACCTCCTGACACATCCAAGTACACTAAAACACTTCAAATACAGGTCTGACAAACCTTCTGTTGTTAGTGAAGGATTGAGTGAGTGTGGAATTTATGAAGTGTTGCATATTACTATGTCCAACTGCACAGATAGAGACAGAGAAAATGCGAGACCATGAGCCAGGCTCTGTACCAGCAGTGCAAGTCAGCCCACAGCAATCTGACAATAAATCTGTAATTTGACAAGGAGGCTCCACTCACCCAAACAGAAACAGAGTTAAATCCATACTTATCTGATTTTGGTGTTTTTACTGAGACTCCTAAAGAGAGTATTAGTTGGTGCTAATTGCTACTAGTTCTTCCCTGCTGATACTTGGAAAAATATCATAAGCATTTCATTTTCTCTTCTGAGCACAAAAATACGCATCCATTTGTTAATGACCAACACCAGGATGCTACACTAGAAATCATAGATTTAACTCTAACAGCTGTCTCATACAGCTCAAAAGCATGTTTATTTTTTCTTATGATCACCGTACAAAATAATATGAACACCGCAGCTTCTCCCTTTGAAAAAGGATATTGAAAGGTACTGCACGTGCAACAGAAGTTTATTGTGCAGCACTAAGTATTTAATAAGGTAAAGATTAATCCTTACATGCAACATTACAACCTCTATTTATATATATATACATTGATTTATTTACATATCCGTTCTCCAGTACATCAGTGAGACCTGGAATTAATGTTTGGAACCACAAGGGGAAGAGCTGGTATGTTTGTACCTTTCTATAATGCTTATAATGGGATTTACATTGTACACGTTTTCCCTGGAAAATATTTTTTTTTATTTCTCTATTTTCGAATTACTCATTTATTTTACTGGAAGAACAAGGAGCATAATTTCGTCGCTCAGAGCAAGCACATTAAACTGCAGCTGAAAAACAAGGCATAAGAAAAATTCTAAACAAATCATAACATCCTTTCATAGCAGAAGAACAAGCAAGCCCCACGCTCAGGTAAACCGAACCATGAGGTAGCCATGTGTCCTGGCCTTTCATTATTGACCTCATCTAATCTTCTGTGACTCTATTCCTCCCTGTGTTACTGTGATTCAACTATTTTAAGTGCAAATCTTGAGGAGAACTAGAGATTAATTGTTTTACAATCCCTATCAAAGAAACACTGATACTTTGCATAAATACTTTTTCTATTTAGCTGCTATCTTACGGGCTGTCAGCTACTGAAGGAGCATGACAACGGGTTTTAACCCCGAGGTTCCCATCAAAGTGTTACTAAAGCTAAAAAATGTAGATAAGAGAAAAATAAAGTGTTCTACAGAGGTGAATGAGGGGAGGAAGGGAAGGTAAAGCAAAAAGTAAAGTCTTGGTATAAGCATGGAAAGTCACACAATTACTTTTAAAGGTCACCTTTGATTCCACCTAAGCGGTGTCTACACTACTGTCTTTTAGCATTTATCATTTATTTCTGTCTATATGGGAACTTTTGACCCAGCACACTAATGGTTTGAAATGCAGATTAACAAACCATCTCTTCAGTACTATCTGTCCAGAAAATTTGTGTTCAGCTCCTGCAGCTTCACACACAAAGCAGCCCATCATTTAATTTCTGAATGCATTGTTGAGACACTATCTAGAGTAGTCACTCAAAAAAAAGTGATTGGGTAATTTTTTCTTTTTCTGTGGATGCAGCAGCAAAATCAAGGGGTTTTTGGGTTATTGCTACAAAACACTGGGAATCCCTTCTTGGAACTTTTTTCTCAAGGAACAGAAAGCTCCAAATTGTTATTTCAGTAAAAGCAAGGATAGTGTTTTGATGGATACGCTATACTGCAAAGCTCCTATATATAATTAGACTAATATGAAAGGAAAAGAGAATGACCTGTTAATATGCAGATTTTTTTTGTTTTAGGATTTGCTTTTGGTAAAATAACAACTATTTTAAATAAAGGAATAAACAGAGCTCAAAATTACTGCTTATCTGAGAATTAATAATGATCTATGCACAATTATGTATTTATTTTTAATCATAAAAATTATTAATATATGAAAAAATAACTTGTAAAAAAATCACAACAAAACCGTGAATAATTTTTCTTTCAAGCAGAAAAGTTTCTAATAGAAACCAGAAAGGCAGACCAGAAGAGGGGTTCAGTGAATAATAAGCAACTAAATAAAAACATTCCTTTAGGCTTCCTACACTGAAAAGAAGAAAAGTGCACTCCAACAGTACAGAATGCTATTATGACAAGTATTGTCATTACAAACATAAAACAGTATGAATAAATTATTAGTTTTGCTTTCCTATCTCACTTTCAATACAGGCAACCAAGACAAGCCAAGGTGAAAATTTTCATGGGTATGTATCTAGACTGACACACTGCCAGGCACCAGCAACCACTGGTACATATTTAGTGAACAATTCATGAGAGGCATTGCCTCCTGTTTCCCACAAAGGTTCAAACCTACCTAGAGACTGGTAATGGGCACAAGAGCAAGAGATGTTGATCTGTGCTCTCCAAATTTCTACATACACATTTATTTCACTGTTTCCTTGAAAGAGATACTTATTAATCCATCACAACACCGTTAAAAGTTGCAACTCCTATTTACTTCATGTTACTGTGTATTTCTGTGACACTTTAAACCTTCAATGTGTTGTACAAACATAGAAAAAGTCACAGTACTTTGATGAAGCAGGTAGACGCTGTCATGTCCGTCTGAAGATGTGGGAAAACAAATCACAAACTAGGCTGACCTACCTGAGCCTACGGAGTCTATCAGGAAAGAGCCAGGAATCAAATCAGAAAATGTCAGTATTCCAGTTGGCATAAGACCAGTTGGTGTGTTTTATTCTGAAACCCTTTTTGCTGCTCTTTCTGACTTGTACTGCTCTTACCAGCTGTCAAAGCTACCCTGCCTTTCTTTTGATGTCCTCCTACTCTCAATCCACTGGTATTGCTTTCAAATAGGCACATTAACCTGTAGACTCACACATTAAATGAAGTATAGTTATTAAGAAATTTCAGGATCTATACATATTTTTTTTTTTTCATCTGTTCAGTGGACTAGTCTGAATTCTAAAAGTACTGGACCTCTCAACATCTGTGAGGATCAATGCACATACTAACACAGTGGCAGCAAAGAAGAGTTTGCCCATAGTGCGGTGAAAACAATTTTCTGAATGTCATGAGCATTTGAGATGTATAAAGTACTCTTAGCCTGAACAGGATACGAAAGCAGAAACTTCTTTATTTCAAATCCCTTTCTCAAGATTTCTCTTTACCCAAAACAACACTGAACTAAATTAGGCTGCAAAATGTGTTCCATTCAAATACTACATCTAGTAAAATGTTTAGCAATTAATTTGAATGTACCTGTGTCATAGTGTTACAAGACATTAAAAAAAAAAAAATTTGAAAGATCTCTTCAAACTGAGATACAATAGGATATTTTTTAAATGGAAAATCTGACACTTAGTCATATCAAAATTTAAGAATCCAAAGGAATTGTTTTCATGCCAACTATTGCCCACAAACAATAATAAAACTTTTCCAAGATAAGATAGGTGCACTCTGAAACACAAGCTTCCATTTCATTCTAATGAAGTATTGTAGGAGGAGATGGGAGGTAAAATTTAAAGTAATCTCTCTCAACCCTGCCTTTTTCTTTGACAGGACACATCCCTCTAGATAATAATTTACAGGCTGTCTTTGCCTTCAGTTTGACCCAGCCAGAGACCAGGTAGATATATTACAATACAGCTTAGCCTGATCAAAACCATTTTGCTTATAAGCAAGATTTAATTAGCTTTGGCTTCACCATGCTATTCATAGTCAAAGACCTTCCAGATTTAACCTGGATCACACATCTGCATATGCTTTAGCACAGTGTTATAGAAAGCTTTTATCTGTCTGCAAGGTATTAATTGCATTTGCTGTGGATCAGGTGGGAATGAGAATGGAAACGGGTACAACTTTTGCATTAAGCAGTGTGTAAACAGGCTTCCTCCAAGCTCTGGCTGTTACAGTGAAAGGCATGGGTGGGGCATGCATCTTCAAACCCAAAGATTTCCAAAATGCACTGTGACATAAAACTAGTATCAGTCTTGGAAGAGACATGTAACGGAATACTACATTTTAAAAGAAGACAGGTATTCTTTCCAGCGGTGCCTATAGATGAGGGTTAATACTCTCTCTATAGGCCCTATGTATTGTGTAGGGTATATATATTATATATCCTAATATATGCCTTGACGCAGTTCATCACACACACACACAAACACACACTCACACTTTGATCAGAAGGTATGAACTAAAACTTAACTTTATTTGAAAGTCTGACTCCAATATATAATATTTCTACAAAGGTCAGGGACTGGGGGAGAAGGTTGACACCTCTCCCCCTCCCATTGGTCAAGACAACTGTCCATCAGCTGTCCATATCTCTAAGATAAAGAATGTAAACTACCTTGAAGTTATGATAAACATTTGCCGGTGTTTACAAAACAGAGCGTGAGAAAGAACCCGAAACATGAAACTGTGAAACAGAAGAGAAGGCTGAAAAAATCAAGGCGATAATGCCTTGGTGACATAAGATCATGTTTATTGTTAACTATCCGAATAGAGCAGGGAATACAACCAACCTTAATGATCCCCTTTCATCCCAGTTTCTTCCACACTATGCTTCTTTATCTGAAAACTGAATATTCCCTTCTAACAGTAGTGGCTTTCACAAGTCCCTTAGATAGATAGAATATTTTGGGAGTTAATCATAGAATCATCATAAAATTTAGGCTGAAAGGATCTCTGGAGGTCACCTAGTTCAAACCCTGTGTAGAGCAAGTTAAAATTAGGTTGCTCAGGTTATTATCCAGTGGAGTTTCAAATGTCTTTTAATATTAAGTGTCTGCATATCATTCATATTTCTTGACAATAAAAGAGATGAAACATTTCTCCTACAATATAAAACAGTAATCAGTGACAGATCATAGAACCAAGTGAATAAAACTATCAAGTGTATTTTCAGCTGAATCCATATTTCTTTTGTGAAACTCTTCCATCATTAATCCAGAAGACACACTGGGATAAATGTATATTCTTTTTCTTCTCCATCATTTCCTCTGCAGAACCAAGGAAACATTAGAAAACTTCCTACTGTTAATTTCTTTTTTCCCTCTTAATTGCTGGATAACAAACATATACTGTATTTAATCAATGCACTCAATTTTTTGAAAGATTGTTTCTTCCACCCTATTTTGTGAATTGCTCCAAAAAGAAACACATACTGACATATGACAAGCTGAACACAATGATGGAATTTATCCTTTAGAGATATAAAGGTGAATCTTAGAGAACATTATAACAATCATTACACAGCCCAGTCAAGTCTAGTTTATGGAAGCAGACACACTTTGTTTTCTGTTCATGATCCCCACTTGCCCCTCTCTTCCAAAATAGTATTAAAGGATCATGAACATCTTCACCAAGTTTTCAGCACTGTATACACCAGCATACTTATGTCAAACTTTAGCCTGTGAAATGACCCTACTAAAAATACAGAGGTTCTCTAACATATAACCTTGCTTTTGTAAATGTTGCCTAAAATGTATTTACAACTTAAAGAAAATAACTCTGTATAACCAAAGTAGGATGAAGTACTTTGTAGTTGATCTGTGATATCAACACTGGATTTTGCAGCACCTAGCTGCAAGTAAAAATCTTTTAGAGGTAATAAACAGTCTAAAAAACAGGATAAAGTAAAAAACCCTGATCAAGAACCAAAATCCTAAAGAGCATTTATCCTCAGATGATACAACTGGAAGCATATGAACAGCAAGCTAAGCACAGTCAGACCAGGTACTATGAAAATGCAGCCTTATTAATCCCATGTAAAAACATTCCATGCGCAAATATACTCATTTCAATTAAAAAAGGCACCCAGACAAAGAACAGAAAAAACCCCACACTGTAAGGAGAGTTAGTCAGCTTGTCAGCAGCAGAGGAGTTTGATTACTGCCTCAGATCAGCCAAAACTTTTCTGGTTTATGTGTTTCTGTCCCGCCTTTCTTGCTATGTATATTCTCTCATTTTCTATTTAAGAATCAAAGAATATGAGGCAAGTACAACTTTTTCATTCTACCTTTTCTCTTGTGCAAAAGCAAGAACGTGAGTTCCTACTCATAAAAACAGTATGAAGAATGACTGCAGAAAACTAACAGTATAATTAAAGTTTACTGAACGAAACAGACTTCATTTATGCAGATGTATCAGACAGAGAGCAGTAGCGTGTGGGAAAAGAGGGGTAGGTGTGCTTTCTCTTTCCTTACTCACTGTATATCTGTGTACTCACTGTGTTGTCAATCACAAGTTAGGCGACAGATTTAAGTGTTATTGTCCCCTTGTTTTCCTTCATCAAAAATAAAAAATTATACAGTTGCAGGGACTACAATGAAGATGGAAAACTTTCTGATGTTTGGAACATGATTGTCAAATATTACAAATGTTATTTATCCTTTTTCCCTTCAGAAATGTTGTCTTAGGCCACATCCCCAAAACATTGTACTATAAAAGTACTATTTATTTTATGAATGCACATGTCATTTAAGAAAGCTTTATATTTTAGAAATTAGGCCTTTTCTCCCTTTTTTTTTTTAACTGCTCCATGGAAGTTTTTACATGCAATCCTTATTAAATGTATGTACAAGTTTTCATATTTCAAATACTTTATGGAATTAATGATGGTAGAATATGGCATAAAAATAATGTGAGCAGCATTTACTTTATTTTTGCAGTACTGACCAAGGTTCCCTGCCTTCTCTAGTCAGATTTAATCATGCATTTTTCACACACTTCTAACATATAATAGCCCTTTTAATAAGATTCTACAATCACTGGCAGTAAAATATGATCATCTTATTTGTCTTGTTCACATGAAGAATGTCCTGTCTCTATTAAAGTTTGCTCATCATCAAGATATGATCTTTTCCTATTGTATAAGTATGTGACAAGAAAATGTCACGTGTACTACTAAACAATAGTATGTTCCCATTTTTTTTATTTTTATGCATGATTTTACATGCCTAAAACATGACACTTTCAAGAAATCACATTATTTGTTATTCAGAATGAATAAAAATCAAGGATAATAAACAAATGTGGATACCAGACTCCATAAGACTAAAAACGAGGACACTTCAGTAATGTTTGAAAAATGAAATTAGCACTGGATTTCTGCAGATGACCCCCTGTGGCAGCACAGCACCAAAGTTATGCAAAGCTTCAAACAACTAAAAGGGCCCTCTGAGAGCTCTGCTAACTGATCTCTGGTAGAAAAGGTCACAGGCTATGTTGGGGGGATTTTCAACAGGGCTCAAAGGCAGGAAACAGTTGGAAGAAATGAAGGAATATTTCATAGGCAGTTATAAAAATTTTATAGGGTTTGCATGTGAAGCTGTGTAACTGATCTGTTTGTAAAACTGTTGAAGACATAAGGTCAGTAAAACTACATTATTCTATAGCATTCGCATTTTAGAATGACCATTATTTACTCAGAAAGATACTTATAAGCAGGACTTCATTTAGCTTGCTAAAGAAGAAAGTGAAGCACTTAAACATAAACTCACAAAGTTATTGTTCAAAGAGAGAGAAGGCAGGGGTTAAATGCATTAATAAACCAGAAAATATTTATTACTGATGAAAACTATGCTCTCCTTCCAGGGACTTTAATTAGGCATCTTCCCTTTAAGAATGAATATTGTTTCTAGTTTTCGTATTACTCTTAAGGTGGCACTCAGGGATTTAGAGAAATACTTACATACATGTATAAAATACTTGAGAAAATATTCAACATTTTGGAATAGTGGATAAATTGTGTATTAAGTGTGCACTTGACTTATGTTTCCATTAATCTCCCCTCTAAGATCACACTGGCTTGCAGTGGCATTTTGAAACATTCATCTGAGTATCTTATTTTCTCCTTTTCACTGTCAAAGCTTTTGAATTTTCTGACTGAGTAGTAGCATTGCACTACATACACAGATGTTTCAAAGATGAAAAAAATAGGCATAAATAATT